>JARPMJ010008032.1:0-37733 GCA_033366665.1 Phoxinus dragarum
GTAACATAAGTTACAGAATAGGGAAAACGGGGTGAAAAGGACAATATTTAGCCTATAAGCTAACAGGTTAGTTAATTGACAACCTAACGTTACTCCGTTGTCGTTCGACAAAAACATATGGTCTGGATTAACAACAACAACAAAAAAATAGGTGAAATACAATCCTAGCAGAACACACACACTATGGCAAATATTTACTGTTAAAGATAATACATTTACAATTAAAACTTACCTCAGAGTATTCCAGTGTGAAAGAAACAACCGTTAAGAAGGGCGGCAAGGCAGCAAGTGACGATTCCAGCCTGTAGCGTAATGACGCGATGAAGTTGGATAACGTTAATCAAATACGTAGTGTATGTTCGACGCATGCGCGGAATTGAATACTTTTTATATGTCATTAATCTTGTATTTAATGCAATGTAAACTGTAAGTGCCGAATTAAGGATAGAAAAATAGATACTTTAAATAGATACTTCATTAGACAAATTATTCTGTGATTTTAAATCAATAGCTAGTGTATTTAAACTTTATTTAAACAACGAGAGCAAAGTGTTTTGACATATATAATATATATTTATTATTATTATTATTATTATTATGTTTAATTCCGTACACTCGCTGTGCTATAGCCTACTTGGCAGATTATAAGAGTTGTAATAAAAATATGTAGACATCCTTTTTATACCCTAAGAGATTTAATAAATTAAGATGCCAAGAATAAAAATCCTGTGTCTTGTATCTGATAAATAGAAGAAAAAGTTATCAAAATTTTGACTGTTAAAACATCCCAATGTCCAACAAATTCACAAACTGTTGGGGACAATGTCAGGTAATAAATAAATAGAGATAGATCAACGTTCTAATGAATAAAGACATGTACATATATATAAATGTATATATATATATATCCAATGCTATATATATATATATTATATAACATTGAATGCTCTACAAATAATTATTATAAGTTAATAACAAAAGACAAAAGATAGCCTATAAATTACATGAAAAATAGCGTGGAAATATTCAAAGAGCGCTCATATCTCGGCAGACTTTTTCCTTCTAAATATTTTAAAATTGAGTGTATAGCCTAAAGTTAAACTTATGATCTCCAGTGTCGTAGACAACGGTGTGAAAAGCAACTATAATGAATAAACTTTTATTTGACTTGACTGAGGTGTTATTAGTCATGTGAACCGGTCTTTTCTTTCAATTGAATGTATTTTTTTTATTGTTGAAAATGTTTAGCTATATTAGAATGATATAAATGGCATTAGGACTATACGTCTATGGGAAAATTGTATAAAAAAAGACAAAAAGAAAAAGAGAAGTTTAAAATTTAATTTAATCTCAACTAACTCTGCCAGAGTGATGGATATCATAATAACTTCTTCATATCTCTGTACCATCATTAACCTTACATTTTGACCTTCTCAAATAAATGAAAAGCCTATTGTTTTATTCATGATATGCCGGATTCAAAATTAACTAGGTTGGCAGATTTTTTACCACCAATTCAATTTGCATTATTACACTGTTAATTATGGATTACATTACAAACATTCACATCCAGTAAAAATAATAGGCTTTTTGAAGTAAGAATTGTTCTTAGAGTTTTTTAATGGATCATGCGGTTGTCTTGTAGACACAATACAATGCAAATAATGGATTTTTTCTTTTTGTTCATTCTGAGCAAAGGTATAAATGGAAGGTCTTATTGAATTTCACATAAAATTTTAAAAAGCCAAAACCGTAAATGAAAGTGGGCTACCTAAACAAAACCTGCATGGGCCCAAAAGGGACAAAAGCTGCTCTGGGGCCCGAACGGGCTGGCCCAAAATGGGCCATCATGGGCTTAACGTGGGCAGCCCGCGGTGAGCCCAAATCTGTGGGCCTCGTCTGGGCAAGCCCGCACTGGGCCTGGTTTAGGTTAGGTGTGGGGCTGGCCCTAGCCCACCGTGCCCGCAAAAAGCCAGCATGTTTTGCAGGGATTCGTAGGCTATAATGGTCGTGTGAAACTGTTTCAATGTGATATTACTCTCTAAACATATTTGTATTATATTTCACTCCGTTTTGATTAGCTTATGACACTGATTATCATGCTAAAAATACTGACTTTAGCGTAATGTAGCTTGAATATCTGCTTGGGTGTAAATATGATTTCGTGTGCAAATATATTTCAGCCTCCGGTAAAATGTTATATTTTTAACATTTATATTTTTATATATAAATGTTCGGTTTTGATTAGCCTATGACACTTATCTTGCTAAAATATTTGCCACAGATGATTGTGAATATAGGTGTAAATGTTTGAAATGCTCTAAATGCCTGCAGTCTATATGGCCATCAACAGCTCGCGGTGACGCGATCTTATGGCCAATAAATAGATATTTCTCCGTCCTATGGCCCATTAACAGATATTTAGACTACATGCATTGTGCATCCATACCCATTAATCGCTCCATCTTTGGATAATGTATGCTAACAGTTGTTTTTCTTTTTTTAGGAATGTGTCTGCATCACGATCTCCTTCTCCAGCAGAGGGACACGCAGGTGTCGTTCAGTTCTCAATCCGAGAATGAATCGAGAAGTGCACAGACGTAATATTTTACTGATGAAATGTAATTGTGTTTACATCGTCATAATATACAAGTAGGGCCTACTTAATCCATGGCCATTAGTGATTGATAATGATAATAATACAGTTTCTTTGATTGTGTTATCAACAGATGTGACGATGAACATGTCCAAGCACCTGTCCCGAAGAGAGCAGAGGCAAACAAGCAACAGGTCCAAGTCCACCCTGTCATGGCAAACCGAGCCTGATGTTGACATGGTTGCACAGACTGCACGATTCCTGCTCCGCACGGGAAACTGGACCGCAACTGAGCTCTGTTGACTCACATTCGCCCATGAGTCTGTTTGTAACAGTATACACTACCTTTCTTTCTTTTTTTGAAAGGATGTGTTGAGTTATATTGTTAGGAAAGATTTCTATTTTTAATAAATGATGTTCTTTTTAATCAGTGAATCCAGAAAAAGTATCACAGGTTATAAAAAAATATTAAGCAGCACAACGGTTTTCCAACATTGATATTACCTGATTATCAAATCATGATATTATACTGATTTCTGAAGGATCATGTGACACTGAAGACTGGAGTAAGGATGCTGAAAATTCAGCTTTGATCAAAGAAATAAATTATATTTTAAAGTATATTAAAATAGAAAATCATTATTTTAAATTTTAATAATATTTCACTATATTACTGTTGTTTCTGTATTTTTGATCAAATAAATGCAGCCTTCTTCCAAAAATATTAAAAATGGTAATGTGTCCAAACGTTTGACTAGTACTATATGTTTATATATGTACAGGTAGCACTGTGGTCTTGTAAGGCACAACATTTAGTTCCTCCACTTAGAGGAATTACAATAAAAACAGATTGAAAAACAAAATCTTTGAATCTCTTCTCATTCTCAGATTTCTCCTCTCTGCCTCACAGCACCATGATGGGGGCATTATAGCCAGTGATGGGGTGGTCTATTGTCTCCCCTCATTCATATTCATGGCCATCAACACCCCTACGCATAAGAGCAGTGGCTGGCACAAAAACTGACTTACAAAGTTTAAATCATTATATTGTTGTTTTGTGAAAGAGTGATTAGAATGATTTTCACATAATTTTGTAGTAAACATTCTAGCCTACAAGAATGGTAACTCAAAAAGTCTTGTGCCAGACTATTCAGTATGAGTTATATGGGCTCATTGCAGTGACACATTTTTTCACAAAACTTACTAACCACGCATAATAATTTTTTTAATATAAAATGCAAACATGTAACTTCCATTTTGCTCACATATTATTGTAGCAGAGTTTGTGCTGAATACAGCAGAATTATGTGTTGGCCAAAGGTATGTTGTAAGTAGCTGAGATAAGCACAAATGTCAGGGCATGTCAAAACCTCTCAAGGGCCCCAAAAACCCCTCAGACCCCCAGAGGGTTAACAGGGATTAACATGATATAAAGATAATGAATGTTTCATTAAGCAAAATGGGGGAACAATTCTATATTTTTAGTGGTAAAATAAAGAGTGAAATTATGTTTATTTTTGGTTTGACAAACATTATCTTTTGAACCTAAAGACTCCAGCTATGCTGGGAGTACAGCAACAGCGCGTGCTTATTCAGCCCAGCTTCCGGATGTTAAATGTTGTACTTGCTATTGTAATCAGTGTTGTGTGATGATAATACCGAATTAGAGAAATGTAAAGACATATTTTTGGAATTTCAATAATGTAAAGTGTCGGATATTTTGTTGATATTAAGTCATTGAAGAAAAGACATTGTCTGTTTTATAAAGGAAATTATGGGTCGGGGATAATTTTCCTTGGATAAGTGTGACTAAGGTTAAACAGAAACAATTTATGCATTTCAGTGCAGAAAATTAATGTTCTGCCAATAATAATGAGGAAAATAATGATTTGGCTAGTGTGATAGAATCCGCCACTGGTGGACTGTCAAAGAATGGAGAGAACTGCTTATCAGCTCTGTTTACATTCCTGATTTGGACACTTCAAGGGTGTGCAGTAAGTTGGAGCTGCTAGAAAGCTCAAGGTAATCGAACTATAGGCAAGGGGGACAGAGAGTGTTTTTAATTGTGGTCAGCTGCGTTTTAGCTAGGTAACTGTAAATGACCACTCAGAAAGGTGTAAAAGAAAGTTGATGGAATGTGAAAGTGACGTGTATTTCATGTGGGTTTGAAAGTAGAACAGTATTTGAATGACGATATTAAAGTTTTAGTCTGAGAAAGAACTAAGAATGTGAATGCAGGGCTAAGGGAAGTGAAAAGAATGTGCAAGTTAAATGAGAAGAGAAAGGAAAGTTGATAGATGGAAGTCGTAAGTAGATTGAAAGAGAAAGGAAAGTTGATAGATGGAAGTCGTAAGTAGATTGAAAGAGAAAAGAAAGTTGATAGATGGAAGTCGTAAGTAGATTGAAAGAGAAAAGAAAGTTGAAAGATTTAAGTCGGAAGGAAATCCTTTTAAAAGGAAAAGGAACTAAAGTACCAGTAGATGTAAATTGCTAGATAAGCAAAATATTTGTAAAATAGCTGGTAACTAAAAAAGATGATTGTCTTTTAATGAAACACTTAAAAAAAAAATAAAAAAAAAATTGCAGATTGTAATTGAGGAATCTGACAACTAAAAATTGAGATGTTATAATGAAACGTTATTGAGAAATAGAATAACTATTTGTATTTAAGATCAAATAAGCAGAAGCAGTAGCACTGGGTTTTAGAGTTACTAAATGTAAAAATGTGTAGAAAGGGATCTGTTTAAACAAAACAGCTTGGTAGTGGTGACCATGAAGGAGCTAGAAGCTGATGTTTTGGTTTCAAAAGATAAGATTGGGACTTGGCTGAAACTGCCAGTGTGGCAGACTCATATGAGTGGAACATTTTTAATGTCTAAATTCCCTGATGTATGGGCAAAAGACAACTATAAAATTATTTTAATATTGAAAACGTATGTAATTTCTAGCAAAGGTGCCTTAAGCTGGGCTAGAGTTAAAAGATAAAGTAGATAAAGTTGAGAATAGTTTAGTATTTTAATAATAAATTAATTAAAAAAAAAAAAAAAAATTAGAAACAGTGTACCAATTACTGAAGGCCTCCGAGTCTCTCTCATTCAATGTCAAAAGGCTGTTATCTTAGCCTGTCATCGACGATAAGCTATTTACACAGTAAATAAAAAAAAATAAAAAAATCAGTGTTTCAGTTGAAAATTATAGACACAGATGTTAAAGGAAATCATTGCCATACAGAGGGCAATTTGCAAATAAATATTTTAGATTGTAAAACTGTGACTTTAAAAAGTCTTTTAAAATAATAATGTAGACCTGAATTGAGAAGTGACATTTTTGTACTTGTTATTTTAGGACCAGTAACGTCTTTGTCTGATCTTAGCCTTCACCATGACACAGGACCTATGACCATGGCTATAGATGTGTACTGAATGTGTGTAAAGTTCACTGAGATTTTGTTGATTCAGACAGGTCTAAACAGATTTGAGTGATTTAAATACTGTTGTTATTAACCTGTCCTCCCTTAACACTATTAGGCAGTCCAGATGGAGGTGACTCTTGAATGTGCCTTTCCTAAGCTCCAGAAAAACAGCTGAGTTCTGTTGAAGAAACTGATTGTGTAATGGGGAAAGAGCGGGTCATCAGTGGGTTACGAGTGACCTGCCCAACGACGGGGCAGATCTTCCTGGCCAGGGGACTATACCTAAGGCAGGGAGGTCACGCAATAACACTGGACACCTCCGGATGGACGGTGTTAATATGTGAGAAAGGTATGAGAGTTGAGCGCTGATTACTGGAGGCCAACTGGGGTCAGCAGAGCACTTTAGAGGTCAGATGCTTTGTGAGGAATCGCGACGGTCTGACCCGAGAAAATGTGAGTTCCTTCTATATCACTCACCAGAGAAAAAACCCCGCAATTCACTGTATGGCTTGTTTTCAATGATGACTAAGTCTGATGGAAATTATAGATAAAGAGCTAATGGGAAATGTGCTTTGAAGAGCCAGCTGAGACCATGAGGTGATTGTCATTATTTGTTGGGGAGACAGTAACAAAAAACTTATTAATTTATATCAGGAACATGATGTTGGTTGCCTTATGGCAAGGAAAATTATAGAAGTGTTGATTTTGAGAACTAATATGTCTATAAGATGCGTTTTAACTCCTGAAGGTTAGACATGGTGCTGACTAAAGATTAAGACAGTTTTTGTAGAGTTTGGATAACAAAGGTTAGGTGAATTGAGAATTTATACAAGTATTCAAACTAAAGATAACATCAGAAATACTCATAGCATAATATATTTTAGATTGTTGTAATGGTTCTAATTTGAGTTAAACATTTGTTGAACTATTAAGGGTTCTATGATTAATTAAGTTTCAGTCTTAGGAGGCTGTTGAAAAAGATAATTTGTGTATAGTGAGAGAGACTGCTTGAGGGATTGGTGCTCTGTCTGTCTTTCTGTTACCAGGCCCTGGTAAGGCAAGCTTAAACAAAATAATGATAATGAACCAAAACAACCCAGCTGACTGTTTCTAAAGACAAAATAATGAACATTTGAAACGGTTTTGAAAGGCCATGTAAAATTATATAAAAGCTACAGGAAAATGTGAAGTTTAAATCTTATTTTAAACCTTAAATATTATACTTTTAGAGTTAATATAAAAAAGGCGAACATTGGAAATGAGCAGTTAACATATGCGTGTCTAGCATGAGTGTGTGTGATGGGGGCAGCACTTTATGTCTTGTAGGTGTTAGTTTAGGGCAGCTATTCCGCCTGAATAGGGGTGTATATTGTGTCTTTAACCTCTGGAGAGTGTTTTATCATTACAGATGGGTTAAGGCAAATTACAAGTTTTAAAGAAGGCAAATTGCTGAGTGAATCTGATGAAAAGATGATAGAGAACATGGGACGAGGCTTTAAGTTGATTGGTCGTCGAGCTGTGTCTGGTAGTAATTACTTTTGTCATTTTATGATGTGGATTTTGAATTACTTTTCTGCATCAGTTTAAGGTATTTATGTAAATTGAATTGTGGAGCTGTAGATCGCCGTCCATCGTGGGTTGAAATAAAAGATGATGTTATAGATTTGACGGCAACAACAAAGTGACATATTGGCTAAGTCAATATCAAATTATGCAGAGAGCCATTTATGATTATTGTAAACAGGAGGAGAATGTTTTTGTTGACTGACATTGACCAAGGCTGTACAGCACGAACTGACCTGAGAAAACTATTGATGACTTTTTAAAATGGTTGTAGAGGAGACTGAGGGCCGTTTGCCCTTCAAATACTTAGATAAGAAAATGAGATTGTGGCTTTAAGTGAAGAATGTAAATGTAATATTTTTACAGAGAAAGATGTCTGGAGGAAATTTGTCTGAAGGACAACGTTTGGGTTAGTGTTGATGGCAAACTTTATCCAAGACACTATGTTAAATGTTATGTTAAATTGATGATCGAGTTGTGTCGACCATCAAAAGGGGGATGGTACTAAACAATTGCCAAATATGGTTTTATTAAGTGGTTCACATTTGCTGAATAAATGTTGGGAAACACACTAGGGGTAATAGGGTAAAAGCCCTGAAAGAAGCCATTTTTCTGCCTAACAAAAATTGCTGTCTGGATTGTTTCAACAGGACGTTTTCCAAGGGCATCGAAGGCCACGGCAGTACAGTAGACAAAAGAAAATACGTACTTTACTATCTGACAATAACCTCGAAATTTGTTTTTCTCTACAGAGAGCATTGCAGGATTGGGAGACAGGGCAAAATGAATTTGCTAACTCTCCTGGCCTGGGTTATTATTTGGGCAGAAAGGTGCTACACCTTGTACAGAGCATAACCAAAAAAAAAAATCCTTTTGCAGAATGTCAGGATGGATTGCATCAAGCTGAACTGATTCTGTTTCCAAATGTATGAATATTGACTTGTTAACGTAAGCAAAGTGTTTTTCAGGGGGAAAAGGACTTCGACTTTATTAAGCAAGAAATGTCTAATGATAATATGTTTCAGTTTGTAAACAGATGGTGAAAATTCCACAGGTCACACCAAAAGGGACGAGGGAAAGACAAGCGGTCACTAACAAAATACTTAGTCTCCATTCACAGGTGACAGTAAGCAGGAAATGGTTCATTCCAGTGGGGGTGCGGTGGTGAACTCAGGAGTCCATGGGGCGAACGAGATGATCAACACGCCTGGAGGAGGATGTGGTTTTTTATGTTTTGTGATGACTTTGAGGATTTTATTTGATTAAAATCAAAATAGGGCTTAGTATTGATATTGGTATATGACAAATGATTTGATTGGTTACTGATTCATTAGAAAATATTTAAGGGCAAATGTTGTCAGGAAGAGAATTAATTTAAATTATAGGGATTTTTTTTTTTTTTTTTATGCTTTACCATTTGCATTTTATCTGTTTGTTTTCCTACTGTGTTATAACTATTTTTTTCCTTACTAGTGTGACTGCGGTTTAAGCCCGGCTTTAGTAAATTGTTTACTTGCTTGCTAAATAATTATGGGGCTTTCCCCAACAAAAACAGCCTTATGCTTCTTCATTCTAAACTTTTTCTTCACAGGTTCAAGGAGAGTGATCTTTTATGATGTGATGTAATGACTTGAACTTGCATTTATTATTATTGTTATTATTATTATTATTATGTTTGATTAATAATGATAAAAAGTGAGGAGTTGTAGTGGCGATTTTATGATATTCATTGATCTTTAGTAAAATATAGATGATTCAAAGAATGTCACATGTGTGTCTCTCACTTGTAGTGAGAGAGAAGATGATGTTTATGTACCTGGGGAGGCAGACAGAAGGAGAGACACTCCAGAGAACAGACGAACAAGCGACCCTCTGACCTAGTTGTCAGAAGGCCATTTGGTGCAGGGGGGGCTTAGTTGGGCCAACTAATGTTATGGCTTCCTTTGTCTATGGAAAACCACTGGATGGAAGGCTCTGGGGGGAGAAGAAGACCTTGGAGCTAGGATAAAAGGTGGTTCAGTCTGTCTGGGGGTGTGTCACTCTTCTGCACAGGGTAACAGCTGTGTATTAGACTGCTCCTATTCTTGCAAGAATAAATACTTCTATTTTTATAATTTGAGTGTCTCCCTTACGCAGTGATGTTTGTTTGATTGAATTTTTGCCACAACACAGCTTTGAAACAAATCTACATTGATAAAAGCACTATATAAATGAAGATGACTTTGACTTGACGTGTGTGCTATTGTGTAGTTGAATAACTTGCCTTTCCAGATTAAAATGTCTGTTCTTTGTCTTGGATTTTGTGAAATAAATTTCTAAATAAATGCGCCTTATAGTCCAGTGCGACTTATATATGTTTTTTTCCTCTTCATGACACATTTTTTTGACAGATGTGACTTATACTACGGAGTGACTCTTATAGTCCGAAAAATACGTTAGTTGCATGACTTTCACATTAAGTTACTGTATAATTTTTACTTCACAGTAATTATGCCGTCGTATTACTGTGATTTAGCAGTAAGCTGCTGTAGAATTACTGTTAGTGTTTTACTAACTGTAAATGTACTAACTGTACAGTTTACTAACTGAACAATTAGTTAGTGTTTTTACTAACTGTAAAATTACAGTTAGTGTCTATTCTATTACTGTAATTTAGCAGTAGGCTGCTGTAGAATTACGGTATTTAACTGTGAAAATTATAGTTAGTGTCTATTGTATTACTATAATTTAGCAGTAGGCTGCTGTAGAATTACTGTATTTAAATGTGAATGTTTATATATTACTGTGATTTAGCATAAATGATGGACCAAACAAAACTGATAAAAACAGTGATTTTAACTTTATTTTTTTAGAAGAAAAATACAATTTAATAACATGAATAAAAGACTGGGTAACAGGAATGAACACTGGGTAACAGGAATAGAACTCTGGGTAACAGGAATGAACTCTGGGTAACAGGAATGAACTCTGGGTAACATTAACGAACACTGGGTAACATGAATGTAGTGGTCAAAAGAGAAAGAAGGAGAGAGAGGGAAGAAAAGACAAAAAGATGGGAAAAGATTAGGGTTTGCAGGTGTCTCGCTCCTTCCCTTGCAGCTGGCACCTGCACAGTGTGGGTTCTGTCCACTATCTACAAACGATAAGAAAGACAAAAAATGGAAAATCAATCTTTGGAACACAGATTAAGATATTTTAAGAAAATCCGAGAGCTTTCTGAGTCCTCCATGGATAGCCATTTTATTACTTTCAAGGCCCGGAAAGGTAGTATAAGATAGTTAAAATAGTCCATGTGTCTACAGTGGTTAAACCTTAATGTTATGAAGCGACGATAATAATTTTACTGCGCAGAACGAAAACAAAAAAATAGAATAGAATACTGACTTTATAAAAAAAAAAAAATCCTTTCTCTGTCTAATATCCGATGCACTTCACGTGATCGTGTTTCTCGATCATGCATGTGATGCTGACGAAGGAGCTAGCCAATTCTGAGCCAGCGTTCCGATAAAGAACCTGCGCACAAAAAGTATTCTCGTCACATCATAACATTATGGTTGAACCACTGTAGTCACATGGACTATTTTAACGATGGTTTTACTACCTTTCTCGGACTTGAAAGCGGTTATAAAATTGCAGTCTATAGGTGGGATCAGTGTTGCCAGATTGGGACGGTGATTTCCAGCCTTTTGGGCATTTCTCACCAAAACCCGCCCACTCCAAGAAAACACCGCCCAAAATTTTACTACCAAAATAATGTGATATAATTGTATGGCCATGTCATTTCAAGGTTGATAAGCACAATTTGTATATCCTTAAAACAAAATAATGATGAATAAAATAAAATAATAAAATAAAAAAAATTTCCCAGGAAAACAAAGTTGTAGCTGCAGATGTCTGGTTAGGCTAGTGTGCACCAAAGCATAGTGAGCGGAGAGCGGAGCGCGAGCGGAGAGCGAGCGGGGAGCGGAGCGGTTAATACTTCCTCTCCTGAGCGGAGAGCGCCTTTCTGAAGATTCCGCTCCGCTCGCTCCGTCCGCTCAGCGCCGCTCGCTCAACCCAGAATGCCCTATTGTGATTTGCTAGTTCGAGAATCGGTGAATTAGCTAAAGTAATAGTGGGTTGGTTATGGAGTTGAGTGCTGACTCAAGTTTAAACACATCACAGTGCTGAGCGCGTGTTTTCCCAGCCGCTGGATAACTGTCCCAGGGCACACCGCATGAGCCTGAAACCTAATACATTTACATTTACATTTATTAATTTAGCTGACGTCTTTTATCCAAAGCGACTTACAAATGAGAGCAATAAGCAATTAAACTAGGACAACAGTATGTAAGTGCTATTGTCACAGGTCGAGGTGGGCCAAGCCAGACTGCACCCACCCTGGACCAGGATCACCCTGAGGAGCGCGTCAAAGGAGGAGGCAGGAGACAGGAAATAAAAATATGACAACTTTATTTAATGTCTAAAAGCAATTTGAAAATCCTATCTAAAAATCTTCTTCCTTCCCTCTTCCCAGGAATCCGAGGCAACACCGTGGTAAGTTTATGGACAGGTAGGTATCGCAGGTGAGTAGGTAGGACAGGGGCTCGCTTCCTATCTGGCGCTGGTGCCAGGACTCACAACGGTAAGTGACGAAACAGGTAAGTATCCCAGGTGATGTAGACGGTCGGAGCTCACTTCCTTCTGGCGCTAGTGCCAGACTCACAGTGGTAAAGGACGAACGGGTGGGTACCCCAGGTGAGTAGACGGTCGGGGCTCACTTCCTTCTGGCGCTGGTGCCCAGACTCACAGTGGTGAGTGACGAACAGGTGGGTATCCCAGGTGAGTAGACGGTCGGGGCTCACTTACCTGCTGGCGCTCGGTGCCAGGCTCACAGCGGTAAAGGTACGAACAAGTGGATATCCCAGGTGAGTAGACGGTCGGAGCTCACTTCCTTCTGGCGCTGGTGCCAGACTCACAGTGGTGAGTGACGAACAAGTGGGTTTCAGGGCTACAACAGACTTAAGTCACAAGCTGAGCGGGCCTTCACTGGAACAGCCGGAATCAACACTTTCAAATAGAGGGTGAACAGCTCTCACATGGGTGGCAGGAGACAGAGTCACAAGCGGAGCAGGGCTTTCACTGGAACAGACGGAATCAACACTTCAAATAGAGGTGTGAACAGCTCTCACATGGGTGGCAGGAGACAGAGTCACAAGCGGAGCAGGGCTTACACTGGGACAGACGGAATCAACACTTCAAATAGAGGTGAACAGCTCTCACATGGGTGGCAGGAGACAGAGTCACAAGCGGAGCAGGGCTTTCACTGGGACAGACGGAATCAACACTTCAAATAGAGGTGAACAGCTCTCACATGGGTGGCAGGAGACAGAGTCGCAAGCGGAGCAGGGCTTTCACTGGAACAGACGGAATCAACACTTCAAATAGAGTGTGAAACAGCTCTCACATGGGCTGGCAGGAGACAGAGTCACAAGCGGAGCCGGGCTTCCACTGGAACAGACGGAATCAACACTTCAAATAGAGGTGAACAGCTCTCACATGGGTGGCAGGAGACAGAGTCACAAGCGGAGCAGGGCTTTCACTGGAACAGACGGAATCAACACTTCAAATAGAGGTGAAACAGCTCTCACATGGGTGGCAGGAGACCAGAGTCACAAGCGGAGCAGGGCTTCCACTGGGACAGGACAGCATAAAACTTCAAGCAGAGGTAAAACAGTTCTCACGGTTGTGCTGCCGGGGGCAGAGTCACAAGCTGAGCGGGGCTTTTCACTGGAACAGACAGCATACAACTTCAAGCAGAGGTAAACAGTTCTCACGTGTGTTGCCGGGAACAGAGTCACAAGCGGAGCAGGGCTTTCACTGGGACAGACAGCATAAAAACTTCAAGCAGAGATAAACAGTTAATATGTGTAGTGTGCACACGGGGGCTTATTCCTTCTGGCATCCAACAGGTAACTACAATCGATCTTACTAGGCTCTTATGATGAACGGTAGACCAGCATGACACATGGGGATGTGCACGGCGATAAAATATAAATCTTCCACACACACACGACAGTCCAACTCCAAACATGCAACGTGATGGGAAACGTCAATTCCAGCACTACAAATCCACTCTTCAAAGTGCAAAATAAGGCCAACACTCACCCAGAGGTCTCGATCTGAAGAGCCGATGATAGTCAGAGTTGGGACAGATGTGGTGAATAATTTCCTCACCACTACAAGCGGGCTTCACTTCGCTGTTTTTCAATGGTCAAGGGAGAGGCTAGAGATCGACAAGGAATCAGTATATTTCACTCAGTGCGATGTATACAACGTGATCCAAGCACTCCAAATCAGTATCCAATTTAGTGTAGAAGAACATGCGTTTATGAGATTTCAATTTGTCAATCACTCATCTCACTCTTTTCCAATCCAGGCGAACGAATTCCACTCTTCAAAACCGCCCTCGGATCCCACAAGCGACACTCCTCTTCTTTCACGATGATCCTTCAGCTGCAACACTCCACAAACGTTTCCCAATGGGAGAGAACCACACCAGATCGACGGGGGAAGACAAAGAAAACAACAAGCCCATACGGAGAGAGAACACTCCAGATCAACGGAGGAGAAAAACAACACACCCAGCCTTCTCTTCCACTTGTGTTTTATTCTCTCAAAATGCTGGCGTGGCTTCAATCAGGGCACTCAGAGTGAAGTCCCCACACCTGTTGCCAATCTGCCGTTTAGTTGTCATGACAACAGACACACACACCGGCCCGGGGACAGTGTTACACTGAAAGTGCCCCGGCGGGAACACTTCTCTGGGGGAATAGTTCCAGGGATTATTTGTCACCCCGTGACACTATGACCCTTCCCAGTTCAATCTAACGCATGTTTTTTTATTTTTTAAAGATAGAATAGTGGAGAAAGAGTTAGTGCAGGGATGCTCAACTTCAGTCCTGGAGGGCCACTGTCCTGCAGAGTTTAGCTCCAACCCTAATTAAACACACCTGAACAAGCTAATCAATGGTTTCAGGATTACTAGAAAAGAGCTTTATGTCAGGGTTGAAGCTAAACTCTGTAGGACAGTGGCCCTCCAGGACCGAAGTTGAGCATCCCTGAGTTAGTGTTACTGGATCAAGTGCTGTCGAAAATATTTCTTTGAAAATAATACTTTGTCCAAGCTAATGTTTCTAAAAGTAAATTCTAAAAGTGATGTAACGTTAAAGATTGAGACGTTTTTAAATAGACCGCATTACCCGCAGTTTTGGTCTATTTAAACGTTAGAACGCGCGTTTATTTTACTAATACCAGTAAATCATCCAGCTGTGCTTTGATAAGATGTTGTTAAGTGCATTTCACCTGTGTTTACTTTTATGAGATAGTCCAGATGTGTTTTGTGAAGTTCTACATGCATTTCATCTTGTTTGTGTGTTGGTGTGTGTGTGTGCGCGCGTTTTAATATGCCTGTTTTGCAACTGCAGTTATGTTCACGGAAATAAAATAACGAAAATCAAATATACCTTTTCAGTTATTGCATTTAATAGGTAAGTTTGCCAAAGGACTAGACATGTTTTTTTAATTAAGTTAATTTAAAGCATTTTAATGAATAAAAAGAACAGACTTTTATTCAGAATCACCCCGAAATAACTTCTATTTACAATCCTAGCTACTGTAATTTATACATTTATTCAAGATATTCATGACAAAGTACAAACAGAAAGCAAGTAGAGACATTTTATGTCTGAGCGGGATTTGTTTTACCGGTGAGCGTGAGCGATTCATCAGTGGAGCGTGAGCGATTCATCAGTGGAGCGTTCGCTTGGGACGCGAGCGACTGAGTGGAGCGCACACACATAGAGCGGAATATTGAGCTGAGCGTCACACTGCTCCGCTTCGCTCACATGCTCTGGTGTGCACATGACCATGGAAAGGAATCGTCCCATATTAAATTTAAATTCAAGTCATTCAACTGCTCTCCTCATCAGTTATATTCACCATTGAGTCATCAACCCCCACATGTGTACGTTTTTAGAGTTGCTCACTATCTCACTCTTTACTGTAGATGCTGACTCTGCTGCATGGGCGTATGTGTGTTGTAATGTCATGATTACTGATTTTATGGACTACATGCACACTTTAGTTTAGTTTTTTAACCAATTAGACTTTAAAATGTAGATGTTTAAAAACCGCCGAACTGACCCCAAATTTTGTCCACCCGGCCAAACCCTTTTTTATCCGCACAATCAAATTCAAAACCGCCCAATCTGGCAACACTGGGCGGGATCAGAAAGCTCTCGGATTTCTTAAAATTGTCTTAATTTGTGTTGAACAAAATTATTGTTTGGAATATCATGAGGGGGTGTAATTAATGACAGATTTTTTCATTTTGGGTGAACTAACCCTTTAATAGCTTCAGTAAACATCTTACTGCATAACTACATCTAGCTTAACACAGAGAGAGCGTTAGTCTGTTCTAAAGTTGGAAAACAGCTTACATTAGATTTACATCCATTCGAAGTCAATGAGCTTCCTGATCAGTGTGCAGACTTGCTGGTTCATGTTACCTCTCTGCCTCTTTGTTTTTGTACCTGTCTCTGGGTTGATGCCCAAGAAGGACCTACTGTAAACAAAAAGACAGAAGAAAGCTGTTAGTTGTGATTCACCCAGGCAAAGCATTTGCACACAACAATTTACATAATTTACATGTATTGTTTGCAGAGGATAGAGTAAGAGCCTGTTGCCTGTCCATCTCCCTATGTCTGTTTCTGCTTGTACTCTTCCTAGAATGATTACCCGTTCACCTGTTTTTACTGTAGAATAGTAAAGCTAACGAAGCTCCACTAATTCTGTGATAAATACATTCAATTTCTTATTTAAATTTGTTTTAACAATGAAAGCATCCAGTTGTTTCTGACAAAAAAAAAAAAAAAACGTTGTCTCTGGTCTAATCTGGTCTCCAGCACAGACACACGGGTTAAGTCTGCAACACACCACTTGTTTGAGGGGGAGAAGGGAGTCATCACCGTGTTCCTGAGCGGCTTGCAAAACACAACACATCCAAACATTCCTCATTTAAGCCACCAAATAAAAAGCAAGCCTTCAAGTACAATATTAATGTAGATATTACCTTTGAATAAATTCCAGAGTACAAGCAGCATCTTCAGCATACTTCAAATTAAAATTGTAGTAGCTGGAAAAAATAGCAGCCAGACCAATTGTGAAGTCAAGGTGAGGTCCCATGACCACTTGACCCTCCAACGACAGCATCCATGCCCTTGGTTTCATTATGTCACCTGAAACAAAACCAGATATACTCATCACGACCAACTGTTCAGAAAAGGAATCATTTTTTTTGAGAAATTAGAGTAAAAAGAGTTGTGTTGTGGCATATTCTAACTAATGTGCGTTACATTATTTTAAAAGATAATGTCAATACATTCTAAATGCTGAACATACTGTATGGGTACAAAGTCAATAAAGTTGCAGGTGTACAGTATAATTCACAACACCACATACCTTATCACTTAACAGGTTGTTTTGGATATAAAAAATCTGTCATTTTCATAATAGATTTTTTATTTATTTTTTAAACCCAAGACAATTGCAATTGAAACTTTTTTAAAGGATAACTGTCGCCAAAATGCAACCTATGGTCTTTTTGTTAATCTACTCGAGGCAAACTTTTGTTTAAAAGCATAATTCGAATGGAAACGCCACTTTTAAGTTTGACTGTATTTCTGTTTTCGGTCAAATTGCCTTTTGAGTGGGAGAACTAGGGGCATATTCTATGATAGCATCAAACATTGCTATTTTTAAAACACTAAAAAGGCTCGACACAACATAAAACTGTGCTCGAAGTATCACCAGGGGCTCTACACATGAACTCGAACATTGTTTGTGTACACAGAGTTTACAAAAAAGAAAGATTTTGAACAACTCACTGTAGCTGTGTCCGCCGGCATTTTCACATTCAAAAGTAGTCGATCTCCGAATGTGAATGAACTGACTCTGAATTTTAGTATTGCTTCTTATATGAGGATCCTTTTTCAAATACGAGGTCAATATTGATTTTCACTAACGACAAAACAACAAATAATCCGTGAATTTATATGGAACTAAGCTTTAGGAGCGTTCCATCTTTACTCTCCTCCCTGTTACGTTGCATTCGGAGATCGACTATTTTTGACTGTCAAAATGCCGGCGGACACAGCTATAGTGAGTTGTAGTGTCTTTTTAGTAAACACTGTGTACACAAACAATGTTCTCAATGCTAGAGTTTGTGTGTAGAGCCCCTGGTGATACTTCGAGCAAAGTTTCATGTTGTGTCGAGCCTTCTTAACTATGCTTTTAAATAAAAATTTGTCTCAGGTAAATTAACAAAAAAGACCCTAGGTTGCATTTTGGCGACAGTTACCGTTTAAGACCAAATCATTCAATTGGGGGGGGTGATAGCAGGTCGTTTATGTTCACTTTAGGGAGAGACGCAACTTTTGTTTATATTTACATCCTTTAAATGAAATGAATACATGAGCATCATACTCAGAACACTACCCTCTCGGGTTATATTTTTAACAGATTTTTGTATATAAAGGGACTATATGGCACTTTGTTTGTTGTGCTCAAAGTGCAAAAAAACACATTTGAAAAACTCAACAGCAATGTCTCTTTCTAGAAATCATGACCAGAGGGTTGTTCCATAAAAGACACTAAGAAAAGCGGGGATTAAACTCCAAAACCCAACTTGAATGAACCTAACAAATAAGTTGGGGCTAAAGCGGTTTCATAAAAGGTAATTCAAGTTCAGGCAATACTACTAATTTGATCCAGGTTTATCTAGTCTAGATAACTGCGTGTGCACGCATTTCTTGTATATTTATTTTTGGACTGATAGTGGTTAATAAAGTCAAATAATGGTATGAGAGAGTATCAGTCATTGTGTTCTTATTGGTCAGTGTTAGAGGATCTGTGTAACAACTGAGGCTTAGCCTGACAGTTAGCCTGCCCTGGACCAGGCTATAGTTTCCCAGCATAAGTTGCCAGAGTAACTGAGTTTGAACTATTTTAAGTTTGCTTTAACAGAATCAACCAAAAATAAGTCTGACTAACCAAAATAAGCCTGGCTTGTATTCTAATCTTGTTTTATGGAACAACCCTCTGGTTACTTAAAATAATCCAGACCTTATTGTGTGCAGTTTCATGTAGGAACTATCGGTTGAAAGAAAATAGTTACTACATAAAACTGCTCATAACAAATCTGTGGATGACTTGACAAAATACATTCAAAATGAGGAAGACACCAACATTACCTTGAGCAATCAAGCGAGGGGTGCTTGCTAGCATCACAGTCCCTTCCACATCAGTGGCTGTGGCACAAGGCTATAAAATTAGTGTAGAATAAGATTCAACTGTTAATAATCTGTACTATAGTAGCACAGAGTCAATTTGCGAACAAATCATCCCTTGGCCCCCATTGATTTATCTTAGATTAGGCAATACACATTTGGGAAAGTTTAGAATGTGATCATGACAATGTGACTACAGTAGTTTATTTGGACTGATGAGCAGTTGGCACCTGTGTGAATGGTGGAGTGTAGTGTGAAGCGCTTTGTGTGGTCGGAAAACTAGAAAGTCCATTTACCATTTACACAAAAAAAAACAATAGGCCTAATGCTAATGTTAATGTGAGAGTGAAAATATACTTACATCAACATCAAGCACAATAGCATCCTTGGGCTCTTTGAAGTACGCCATCAGAAGGAGAAGAATGCATGCAGTCTTTTCTAAAGCCTCCAGTTCAAAACCAGCCAAAACATCTTTCACACCTTGATGACAGTTGACTTCTTGGCAGAACTTAAGAATGGTATTGAATTTGTTCTCCAGGGCCTCTCGAAACTTCACGAGGATGGAGACATCGGTCAGAAAAGTAAAGTGGGAACAAATACCTAAAGATAATGGAGTAGAAGTGCTGCTGAATCTTTGTGGTAATTATATACAGGTGCTCTTTGGATGCCAAGGAACGTTGTGCGTGTTGCATGGGTGGAATATAACCTCAAAAACGAGTGAGTGGATTTTTACCATTATAGGCTCCTTGTTCTCACACTGCTGCTCAAACAACTTATAACAGTGAATTTTGCATAATAGGACCCCTTTAACTAATTATTATAACAAAACAAAATAAATATATTGTTGACAATGACCTGTGTTGGTCGCAACGCATTAGTCTGTTTTAAAAAATATATACTGCCATGTAAAATAAGGGCATTTTTATAGATTTGGATTGTTTTTGAAAGAGATGTGCATTTTACATTTTGATGATTGATACTATACTCCACCCATGCAATGAGCCATGTGCTTCACAAGATGGAATAGGGGAAAATACCTCTTGGTGAAAAGACAAAAGGCCATTCCTCCCTAACAACTGCAATGGCTGGTGCAGGTACACTATTACAGTTTTTTCTGATTGCTTAAGCAAATTTTTTGTAACTATTGGCTATTTTTGCAAAACTCTACACACAAATAAGAAAACCATTCACCCAATTATCAAAACATTGTAGTTCTCTTGCAAAAGCGAACACAGCTAGATTAACTCTTCACACCTTCGTAAAAATGGTGTTTTCGTATCAAACAGTAAACACAAGCCATCATCTACTAAGCACACAATGTGCCAACTACACACTGATGGTATGAATACAAAACACATCTGGCTTTTGCTTTCTCTGTGTACAGATGTCAATTTGAGGTCATACATTTGTCATAGTGTCATGTAAACATACAAGGATCCAAATTTCAAGTATTGGTGTTTATTCACACTCATCAAAACCAAGACAAAGTCAGAACACAAAATAGTAATTTCACAACAAAAAAAAGAAAAAGACAATCAGCCTACATCATGTCGTCTTTCTGGGTCCGGCCACAAAATTTCGTCCACATCGCATGCGATATCCTCCAGTCCAAGGCACCGGGGAAAATATCTCCTTGAATGCCGTATCCAGGCCTGACATGATGCCTGGTCAATATCTCCACATGCCTCCTCCATTGCCTGTAAAAGGGCTACCTGTTGATGAGGATGACGGTCGTACACTTTCCAGCGCCAGGCAGAGAAGAACTCCTCGATGGGATTTACAGTTTTTTTGGATTGCTTAAGCACGATTTTCAAAACAGGGCCCGTGTTTTCAAAACACTACACACAATTAGCAGAACCACACACCCAATTAGCAAAACACTACAGATCCTTTGCATAATTAAACACACTTGTAAAAACTATACACTTCTGTTTAAAAACCACACTTTGTTACCATATGAAACACACACGTTTCACATTACTATACTCTGTTTGCACGAGTTACAGTCTGCTGTGATAAACCTAAAACACTTTTAGCACTTCTACTTCCCTATGATTAGAGTAGGCTACCATCAACAAAGTACAAATATAATGTAAATTCACCAAACACTACACAAGACCAATGTTGCAGACTGAAGAAACTCATTTATTTCTCAACACGGCCAAAATGTTGACATGGAGATTCATAATACTGTAACAAAATGTCACTTTACGTATTGTACCGTAAGTTTACTGGAAAAAACAAACAAAAAAACTAGACATTGTCTCTTCGCCTAGCTGGATCTGGCCAGAGAATTTCATCGCAAGCAATGTTGCAATGTTGTCATTAGCAAGACACATTGGAAAGACACATCTTGAATGACGAATCCATCCTTGCATTGCTGCTACCTCCATCTGGTCACAGGCCTCCTCCATGGCTTGGATGAGGGGTACCTCAGCCTGGAGACGGAGATCATATACCTTCCACCGCCATGCCAAGAAAAACTCTTCTATAGGGTTGAGGAATGGAGAGTATGGTGGAAGATATAGGACGGTGAAATGTGGATGTTGCTGAAACCAGTTCTGAACCAGAGCAGAGCGGTGGAAAGACACATTGTCCCAGACAACAATGTATTGCATATGAACTCTGCATATGATCGATTTGATTTGCTGCTGTTATGTTGTGCAATTGGTCCAAGAATGTAAGTATGAGTGCGGTGTTGTAAGGGCCCACATGGGCATGGCAGTGGAGGACCCCATTCTGTGTAATGGCTGCACAGAGAGTTATATTACCCCCACGTTGCCCTGGGACATTGACTATAGCCCTGTGGCCAATGATGTTTCTTCCCCTCCTTCGTGTTCTCGTCAGGTTGAACCCAGCCTCATCTACGTAAATGAACTCATGCTGGATCTCCTCTCCATCCATTCGTAAATCTCTCTGAAGAACAGTGTCAGGCAAAATTGTATAGTTCAGTGTAGATCTAGTACCTATTTTCCAATCGAAATGTTCTTATCACACTTGCCACTGTGTATCGGCTTAGATTTGGCTGTACTCGCAGTCCAGCCTCCCTCAGCGTCAGGCCGTGGTTGACAACGTGGTCAACCAGTGTTGCGTGGATCTCATTTGTCAGATTCGGTCCTCTTTGAGCACCTTCTTGTCTTCCTCTTCCTCTTCCTCCAGCATGGCCTCCATATCTTCCTCTGTTGATTCCTCTTCCTCCCCTTCCTCCTCCTTCTTGTTCTCCTCATTCTCCTCCTCGTCTTACTCTTTCACTGACTCTTTCCATTGTGCTTGAAGACCGATGAACTCACCTGCTGCTTTTTATAGTGCTTATACACCTGATTGGTGTGTCTACAATTAAGCAAACAAGTGTTTGCACACCTGATGACTGTGTTGAACCAATTGGTTGGACGGTGCGGTAATTTGACAGTCAGTGCTTTGGTATTGCAAGGAAGTGACTTCATGATAGATTTTTGTGTGTAATGTATGTTAAGTGTGTTTAGTGTTTTGCAAATCACTGTGTGTAGAGTTTTGCAACAAGTGTGAGGTTGACAATGTGCTTATAGTTGTGCAAATATGGGCTGATGTTTTGCTTCTTGAGTGTAAGGTTTTGCTAATAGTGTACTACTTTTAATTTTAGTGTGTAAGCAATCCAAAAAAACTGTAAGAATGGAGAGTATGGAGGGAGGTTGAGTGCCATGAAGAATGGGTGGTCTGTAAACCAGTTGCAGACCAAAGCAGCCCTATGGAAACTAACATTGTCCCATATGATGACATATCGGGTATGCTCTGGTCTCTCAACAGTGAGCATGTCATGTAAGGTGTCCAGGAATGCAATAATGTGTGCAGTGTTGTATGGGCCCATGGTTGCATATTGGTGAACAACACCATTTTGGCTTATAGCTGCACACATGGTTATGTTACCACCACGTTGTCCTGGGACATTGATGATGGCACGGTGTCCAATAATGTTCCTGCCATGTCTCCTGGTTTTACTGAGGTTAAAACCGGCCTCATCTACAAAAAGTAGCTCATGTCCCATGGCATCTGCTTCTTGTTCCATCCCTCTCTGGACAAGACAAAACAAATGCAACACATCAGGCCCATGCACAGCACTACAGTATGCACTTCCAGATTCAGAACCAATGACACTATAGCTTACCTGCACATAGTCATATCGCAGTTGCTTTACACGTTCTGTGTTTCTCTCGAAAGGAACTGTAAATTTGCTTCATTCTTATTCTGTGGTGCGCGAGTACACGACTTAGTGCAGAAATGCTTACACTGTGTATATTTTGAAAGATGGTGTCATTATCATTTATGCGCTGCTGTATTTCGCACAGTCTTATTGCATTATTGGCAATCACCATGTTCACTATATGGGTCTCTTGCTCTGGAGTGAACATTCTTCCTCTGCCCCCAACATCTGGACGTCTAGCAATTCTGTAAAGTAACAATTTCAGTATTTTTGCATGTATGGTACTGTTGTGTTTCTCATTAGAGTATGGCAGTGCTACAAAGTACTTACCGATTCTCATTTCGAAATGTCCTAATGATGCTTACCACAGTGTAGCGGCTCAAATTAGGCTGAACCCGTTGGTCAGCTTCCCTCAGGGTCATCCCATGGTTGATGACATGGTCCACTATTGTAGCTCTGATGTCATCAGTTATTCTATTTCTTACTCTTCTTACCCTTCCTCTTTCCCCTCCTCGTCCTCTTCTTGCTCCTCCTTGTCCTCTTCCTCTAACTTCCTCTAACCCTCTCGCTTCTTCACCTCCACGTCCTCTCCCTCGGCCTCCTCTGATTCTCACTCTTACTGCTCCTTCCATTGTACTCCACACAGACAGCTTACCTGTGGCTTATTTATAGTGCTTAGGCTGATTGCAAAGTGAACTAATTATCTAAAACAGTTTTCACATGTGAAAGTGTGCCAGACAGTTGGCAAAATAGTGTTAATGATAGCCATACATGTGTATAATTTTGCTAGGAGTGTGTTGGAAATTTGGTAATTGAGTGTAAGCAGTGAGTTGTGTTTAAAGTCCCTGTAAAGGCAATTCTAAAAAAAAATTTGAAACACATTATAAATGTTAGAAAGGTATTGCTAAAACCAGTGTTGGGCAAGTTACTTTTAAAAAGTAATTAGTTACAGTTACTAGTTACTTCTTCCAAAAAGTAACTAAATTAGTTACTCAGTTACAAATTTTAAAAGTAACTAGTTACTTAAGAAAGTAACTATTGCGTTACTTTCAAGTAAAATTAAATTTTAAATGCTCAAATGTGACCCCACCTCTACCCATCTTTAACGGAACTTAAAATACATGTGCATGTTCAATTATTTATGATAAATCTGAATATTATAATGAAATGGACACTTAATACAATACATTATTAACAGAAACATGAAACATTGTACACACATCTAAAAAAAAATTTTTGCTGTGGGGAACTACTTGGATTATTTGGGCTCGTCGCCATACCTGTCTCTCGTTGACTGACTGGCTTGTGTGTTGTTCCTTGTGTGTCCTGTTCTTTCCGACTATGCATTATGATGGGTCGTTCGTAATTCATGAGTGTAAGTGATGATGGGTCGTTCGCGAATGAGCGTTAGTGATGATGGATCGACTCTTTCGCGAATGAGCTTTTGATGGGTCGTTCGCGATTCGCGAATGAGCCGACTCTAAGAGCCGGCTCTTTTAGGTGAACGTCGGGCGCTGGCTCGCATATCTGAAGAGCCGACTCTATTTTTACAAATTTAGCCTATAGAAATTAAATAATTATGTAATAAAAAAATAAATATTATAGTCAAAGTCATTTAATGAGCCGTTTGTGAGCCAAAAGAGCCATGTGGCCTTTGCATGATTATCTTTTGTGTCAATTTTCTCTATTTTATTGCTTGACCTGCTTTTATGTCTTTGTAATTTGTGCTTGCTTGTCTGTCTCAATTTTGTACCACCTTGTCTGTTTGTCTAAGCTCTTGCTTAAGCCTTGTTTTAATTGTAATGTATTTATTGATGTATGCCAATTAACAACTGGCTGGGGACTACAGCTGGAAATTAGCCGTAGAGGCTAAAGCTGCTCTTTTCATTAAAAGAGGTTGTCCACATTACTATAAACCAATAAAGTAAAGTAAAGTAAAGAGCCGGCTCTTTTCAGTGAGCGGAGTCAAAAGAGCCGAATGCCCATCACTACTATGCATGCTTTCGAACACCCGCACAACTCTACCTCTGATTGGCTTACAATGAAATTTTACTCTACCTCAGCCAATCGTCAGCATTTATGCGCTTGTCTCGTGCTCTGCCCACTAACCAAGGAAGAACAGTAAAAAAAAGTATTTGCCTCTCGCTCAGAGATCTAGTTGGTCTGATGAAAAAAAAAAACAGCTTCATCAGGTATAGTAACGCGCCGCATTTTTTGGCAGTAACGGTAACGGCGTTATTAAGATGAGAAGAGATTACTCGTTACTGGAAAAAGTAATGCCGTTAGTAATGCCGTTATTTATGACGCCGTTATTCCCATCACTGGCTAAAACATTACAAAGACTGTGAACTGCGAAGTACTGAATTGTGGAGTTAGACCGTTAAACAGTTTTTCACCATTGCTATTTTCCGGATTTTTGGGGCGGGGCTAAAACGGGGGCTCGATGACGTACTGGAGCCCCTGAGCTCCTGGACACGCCCCTACTTGATGACGCACTGGAGCCCCTGATGCTGGCCGCTCCCTAACAATATAAATAGAGCACATTCGCATCAGTTTGCCGCTCAATCGCGAGTTACTGTCAGTAGTTACTACAGCCTACACAGTTTGCTAGTTAGCTATGCCTTCGTCACGGAAATGCGTACCTCCTGGATGCGATCATGTACGAAACAGATCGGTGTCCTTATTTAAATTTCCTAAACGATCACATCAAGAAAAGTGGATTAATTTTGTGAAGAGCCACCTTGATGGAGAGCTGAGGATCACCACCAAAACCAAAAAGTAAACATTTTACACGGGATAGTTTTATAAACTTTCGTCGGAGACAACTGGGATGCTCTGATAATCCGCTGTTACTGGTGAATGTGGCCGCCTCGGCCTTCATCCTCCCGTCGCGCCGACACCTGGTGCCATCATCGGCAGTGCGTGCCCACCAATGAGGGTAAGCTGCATTGTGTGCTTATGTTATAATTATAAACCTAATAAGCTGCTAGGACGAGCATCCATTCCGGCTGTAGCGGTGACAGTTGAGTGTGGCGAAGGCAGCTTTCCCACGAGTGGGCGTGGTTTCAGCGCAGCCAGCGGACACGCCCCCAGCGTTTGAGAGCAGAGACCACTGCTCATTTTTTCAAGATTTTGATAGCTTATTTTATGTACTTGCCGGCTTTTTTTATCATTCAAATTTGGCTGGGTGGCTAATAACAAATTTTGTCATTAGAATAAAAATTTGTTTAATTTAAGGGGCCGATTCCGTTTATCGAGATAGGAGGTTCCTTATTTATTGGGGAAAGGTTATCCGCCTTAAAATTATTGTGTACCATTTCGGAGTTCCTGGGTCTAATTCCGATTTGAGATAGTTGGGGAGAGAATCCAGTCCTAGTACTTGGTGGATTTTTTTTATTTGTATGGGAGGGGAGGGGGTCAGATTTCAGTAGAACCGTTTGAGCCGAGCTCCAATGTACCTACTTCGATCATCATGTTTCCTCTCACTCCCAACAAAAGAAAACATTTTTTTTAAGTCTAAGCTCAACAATGGAGCTGGACTTGGATTTATTAGAATAATAATTAACACTGTATTAGAAGTTGTAACAATACATAGTATAGAAGTTTTAACAATAGAATTTTAACATTTTATTTGCATTCGAACACGGGTACATTGGTACATTGGAGTGCTTGACATGGAACACATAAGTGATAACCAACAAAACATTTTTTCAAGGACAGTCCGAATGATGGGAGTCGGTCTAATAACGGTTTTGTTTAGGACCTTTTTTCGGTGGATCCTGTAATCTCCCTGTAGGTTTTTTTTGTGATCTTAGATGTGCAGGAAGCGGTACCAATGTTGGATTATAGCTTCCGCTGTGGACGGGGTCCAGTGAATGTTGTCCTCTCTTGTTCGGAAGGACTCCCTAACCAGCAATGGGATTGACTCAGTCTTCAGGCGGTTTTCCTGCATCCTAACCGGTAACGTGCGTGAGTAGTTGATGAGGGGAAAGTAGATTCCCGCCGTGGGGAACTGGTTTCTGGCCATCCCCTTGACTCTCTCTATTAGTTTTTCTAATTTGCTTGGATTACCTTCCTCCCTGTTATTCATGCCGAAGGACAGGATTACTTCATGCGTATTTTCTGACTTTTCGGTTTTCTTGAGGATGTGGAACAGATGCTGCTAATATAGTGCCCTAATATGGTGGAACGCTCTGAGGTAGTCGTAATATCTACGTACTAGTTGTTTGAAGGCTTCGTTTGCTGCCATTTTGATACTGTGGAAGAGAGAAAAAAACTATTATTAGCCTTTTTTTTCTTTCTGGTGGGTTGTTTCTGTTTTGTTAATTCTTTTTTGTGTTTCTCAAAATTGTTTTTTCTCTGATCTCTCATTTAGGCCTTTGGGAAATTTAGTTTCTAGTTTTTGAATCCATCGCCATTCCGTTTTCCTTCTCTGTTGTTCAGTCCATATTGGGTTATGTTCTATGCCCTGGATGCGTAGGTTATGATCGCCGTGCCTCTGGAAGTGTTTAATTAAGGTCGCATGCCTGGCGTTTCTCTGAGCGGTTCGGATATTATATCTGTGTTGATGTAGCCTGCTACGGATGGAGTTCTTAGTTTGCCCCACGTATTGTTTTTTGCACCTATTGTAGGTGATTAGATAGACGCAGTTGGTTTGATTAAGCGGTATATTTGGTACTTTGTAGCCCTTGTACTTGCCCGTTTGTTTAACGATTTTGGGTCTGTGAATGGGTCGGATGGGTTTTTTGTGTGAGGGTAGTCGACTTCTGACTAGCATGTCCCTAAGGTTGGGATTCCTTTTATAGGCGGAAAGAATTCTGATGTTCTGTGTGGCACCGAAGATTCAGAGGAAGTTTTGTTTAATTTAATGTGTTAGTTTGGTCGTGGTAGGTGTATATGTGAAGATCGCTGGTACTAGTGTGGTTTCGTCCGAGATTCTTTCTTCTGGGTTTTGTGGCGGTTGTTGTGGATGTTGAAATTCCCTATATATTCTGTACAGTTTTGATCTAGTGTATCCCCTAACGCGGAGAGCCCTGAACAGGGTTTGTTTAGCCTCCTCCAGGTCTTCCTGTCTGCTACAGATTCATGAAAACCTGTGTAATTGTGCTTTGACTATGCCCTCAAAGGTGTGTTTGGGGTGGAAACTCTTGTGGTGGAGTAGAGCATGTGTGTCAGTTTCTTTGAAGAACACTTTGGTTAGGAGTTGGTGTGACGAGTCTATTTCTGGGCCTTTAAAGACGGTGGTGTCCAAGAAGTTAATTGTGCAGGGGTCTATGATGGCCTTAACTTGGATTAGTCGGTGATGGTTATTAAGGGTCTGTGTAAATTCCTGAAAGGTGTCCCCTCCGTGTTCCCATATTCCCCAAATATCGTCTAGGTACCTGAAGTATTTGGTTGGTAGCCTTTCGCATTTGGGGAAAACCGTTTCCTCCCATTGTGCCATATAGATGTTGGCGTATGAGGGTGCGAATTTTTTGCCCATCGCTGTGCCGTTTGTTTGGAGGTAGTGTTCCCCTGCGAATTCGAAATCGTTACGGGTTAAGCTGATCTCTAATAATTGGAGGATTGCCTCATCCGGTCTGGTCTCGTCTGGGTTTTTTCCAAAGCTGTCCTTCACTGCTTGGAGAGCCAAATTGGTTTCGATGTTAGTGTAAAGACTAGCCACATCCATTGTGAAAAGAACGGAGTGTGGTGGTACTTGTATGGTTTTGATTTTTTGGATAAAGTCATAGGTGTCCCTTATATAGCTACTGTGTTTGTTGGCTAGTGGTTTGAGGCGGTGTTCAAGGAAGTCAGCGATACGATACGATTCGCTCCCGCAATCCGATACGATTGGGCGACCCGGAGGCATGTAGGGGGTTGGCCATTATGTTCTTGGTTTATGGGTTTTGGGTAGTTGATTGAATCGCCTTGTTCTAGGGTTATGTTCTCCCAATAGGTATTTAACCTGTTTGGGTTGGAGATAGCCGTCTTTTCCCATTTTTTCCACAATTGGTGTGATTAGAGAGATAGTGTCTACCTGAATTGGTTTTGGGATTTGGACGTAGTATTTATCGTCTGCTAATTGTCGTTGGCCCTCTAAGATGTACTCTGTCCTGTCCATAATAACAATTGCGTTGCCTTTGTCTGCTGGTTTTAGGACTAAACTTTTGTTGAGCATTAGTTCCTCCAAGGCTTGGATTTCTTGTGGGGATAGGTTAGGTTTTGGTAGTTGGGGTTGCGACATTAGGTGTTGGGTTTGTTTCTCGTTTTCTTCTAAAAAGTTCCAAATTTCCTTGGGTAATTGTTGTGGGGGAGGTCTCCAGTTAGATTTATCGCAGAACAGTTTCTTTTGTGTTGGGTTGTCGTCGTCGCCAAAAAAGACGGCTCTCTCTATTTTTTGGTGGAACTGACTCAATTCTAAACTGACCGAGTGTCTGTCCTGTGTTTTGGTGGTGTGATGGGGGATAAAGGATAATCCTCTATTAAGTAGGGAATTCTCCGACGGTGTTAAAGTGTGTATTTTGGAGAGATTGAATACTGTTTTATTCTCCCCGGTAGGTTTGGTTATTTTATTGGTTTTAATTGATTCCTGTTTCTTTTCGGGTTCTATTTGAGGAGTTGATGTATTGAGTTGTGTGGTTATGAGTTCTGAAATTTGGTTTATGGTCTGTTGGATGGTATGGTCCTGCAACGTTTTTAGGTTCTTCCGACCCCATTTAATGGCTGTTTGTAACGCTTCTGGCCATCCTTCCTTAGATCTTGAACCGATATCTAACCTTAATGTTTTGAGGTTGGTTTCGTATTGGTTTTTTGGTAAGTGTAATATTCTACGGTAACTGTATATTTTCTTGACTAGTAGTTGGAATTCTGTTGTATCCATTTTTTCTGCATTCATTTTTCCGAAATCTAAGAGAGGACAAGAGACGAGAGGTTTTTAAGGGGTAATTTAAGTGTGATCTTAATTATCTATATCAGCCTTTCTCAAACTTTTTTCAGTCAGGGCACCTTTCAAAAGTGCATAAAATCTCAAGGCACCCCGACCCCAGTGTAAAATATAATTTAAAAACCCTGCATAACCCAAATGTAAATGCAAATATCCTGTTTATTTAGACAGGACAGTAATGAACAGAGCATAATACGAACTGTAAATAACAATAACAATAATAATAACAACTTTATAGCACCTTTAAAAACACAGGTTTGCTAAGTAATTCACAAAATAATTAATCAGAGACACAAATGCCATAAAACCGTAAGAGGTAGACCGCCCAATACAAGAACTCAACAACAAATCCAGACCAGGAGAACTAAAATTAAGTGCTGGATGCAGTTAAAATAAAATAAAAAGGGGCAGACATGACAAAAATAAATAAAATCAGATACAATACTATAAGAAAAAGATGCATGTTAAAAAATGCACAAGAGATAAGCAGGAATGTTTTTCCATATAGTGCTTGTTTTCATCCGTGCCATATGCGCATGCACACACACCCACACACACAAACAATAATCCGCAACGAGAAAGGGAGAAAGATGCGCGCATGCAGCGCGCATACGCGCTCACACAAGCTGGGGGTGGGGGTGACCACAATCAATGAGAGACGTGAGCCTGGTGCGACGCACACAGCCGCCCTATCCTGGCAGGGATGGATGAGAGGCAGACACGGAGCTCCTGGTCCATAGTCCTCAGTCGCTCTCTGTACTTGTTCTTGATGTACGTCAGGCTTGAAAAGCTCAGTTCGCACAGATAAGTTGTGGAGAAGGGTAGCAAAATAGCAACAGCGCTACTTGAAGCCACTGGATACTCTTTTTTCACTGAAATCCAAAACCTGTCCAATTCCATGTCACCAAATCTCATTTTCAATGTGCGGTCTTCCCTGATCTCCATCAGTTGCTCCTGTGTTGGCAGTGGCCAGTCCTTTGCGCTCTCCAGCGCGCTTGAACTCCAAGGATCACGGACCCAGTCAAACTGTGCATAAGACTCCGATGGAAAATAATGATTAAAACGCTCATCGAGAGATTTCAGATGCTGGGTTATGAGATCAGAAAGTGTACTGCTGTTTACATGCACATTGCACAGGGGAAACATATCCAGCCTGCCCTGTCCCACAAAGGAACGCCAGAGTGTGAGCTTAGATCTGAAGCCACGCAGTTTGTCAGACGAGGAGAGGAGGTTTTCTTCTTTGCCTTGCATTTTAATGTTCAGCTCATTGAGGTGCTTAAAGATGTCAGCCAAATACGCGAGTTTTAGGCACCATTGCTCATCTGCGAGCAGCTCTGCATATGCAGATTTTTCTTCTGTCAAGAACACTCTGAGTTCTTCTCTTAACTCGCACAATCGGCCCAAAACCTTCCCCCGTGACAGCCAGCGGACTGCCGTGTGTAGCAACAAGCTCTGATGCTCTGCCCCCATTTCCTCGCACAGAATCGAAAACAGACGGCTCTTTAACGGGCGCGCCTTTATGAAATTAACAATGTCCACTGCTCTGTCAAGCACGTCCGAAAGTTCTTTTGGGAGCGTCTTTGCAGCAAGTGCCTCTCTGTGAAGGAAGCAGTGGGTTGTTCGGATGTCAGGGTTTTGCTGTTTGGCCCTGCTAATGAAACCTTTGGCACAGCCCGTCATTGCAGCTGCACCATCAGTACAGATACTAATACAGTTCTTCCAACTCAATCCTCCCTTTTCAATATACTCAGTTGTCACACGGTAAATTTCTTCTCCCGTTGTTTTGTTTGGCAGCGGTTTGCAAAATAAAAAATTCTCTCTAATACGGTCCCCATCCACAAACCGAACATTTGCCAAGAGCTGAGCGTGCCCACTCACGTCCGTTGACTCATCAAGTTGTAAAGAAAAATTTCCACTTGTCTTGATTTTCCCCAAAACGACATCTTCAATGTCCACAGACATGTCATTGATTCGCCTCCCTATTGTACAATTCGACAGCGGGACCTTTGAAATTTCTTTTGCAGCTTGAGGCCCTAGCATTTTGTTCACTATTGCTGTACATGCTGGCATAATTACAGTTTCTGCAATAGTGTGAGGCGTCTTTGTTTTAGCTACTATTTCAGCTACAAGGTAGCTAGCTTCCAGTGCCTTCTCCGAGACTTTAGCGGATTTAATCATCATTTGTTCTTGACGGCTTTGTTGACTTTTCATTCTAACAAAATATTCAGGATCCTTGTCAGCGAGTGATGGATGATTGGTGGTCAGGTGACTTTTAAGTTGGCTCGGAACCATCCCTTGGTTTGACAGTTTCATCCCACATATTAGACACAAAGGGAGAGGGCATGTTGCATCCCCAGTACTGATGAAACCAAATTTTAGGTAATTGTCGTTGTATGTTCTCTTTTTAGCCTTGTCAACCTTTTCGATCTTTGGTGCCGACTCAGAGCTGGTGGAGGAAGTAGTAGGCTGAGGCTCCATTTCACAGTAAAAACTTTCCGGTTCTTGTGGGGCTTTTCTTTTTAAAAAACGATCCATGATGCTGTTGCTTGTTTCTTGCTCTTTGTGAAATCAAATGTATTTTCGCGGTTAAATTCAAACGTGCTTTGGCGCGTTGGCTGGCGCTGAGCCAGAGAGAGACGCGCTCAGTGCTTGTCATATATCACAACTATTCAGTGTTTTCAACCACATAATGTTTATTTTAGGTTTCAGACATTTAAGAATCACATAAGTACTAAAAAAAAAAATTTTGAGTTTGTAAAATACACACTGATGTCTAAGAAAGCGGAAATAATAATCATTTATATTATAAAAAGACGACACGTTTTATTCATATCAGATACACATTGTGTAAGTAGTTTTACATTTTACCCTATTCTTCTCCCAGTTCACCAGCCACTTACTTTCATGTATTTCGGGAGAAGTGGATGAATTGACGGGTTCTCTGACCTGTGGCACAGACTAACATGGCACCGCCCATCGCGCATTCAGCTCAACTAACGCGATCGTTATAAAGGTGTTTATACAACAAAACACATCCACATGCACATATTTGACAATCGGAATATCAGTGTTTCATACTATAGCTAATAAATGTGTGACTATTTAGAATAAAAAAGGAAAAATTACATAAAAGCAGATCATCATTCATTCAGCACTGTGTTGTGGTTGCGCTGTGTCGTGACAAGCAGTGACGCGTCACCATGTAAACAATAAAGTGACGGTTTCTAAATAACGGTCGCCTTGAAAAACTCACACTGTGGGGTCAATTATAATATTATAAACTTACGTGTCCGTTCATATGTTTAAAAAGAAGAAGAATGTATTTATGTAAATTCAAATATATTTATATATGAAATGTCAGATTTTTTTATTATTTTTTTAGCCTAAGTAATTTTTTGGCGGCACCCCTGACACAGTCAGGGGGCACCCCAGTGTGCCGTGGCACCCACTTTGAGAAAGGCTGATCTATATTGATGAACCTTTTGAAAGTTTAGACCTGTCTGGGTCAACCACTTTCTAGCCTGTCTGGGCCTTGGTACATCCCTATTCTCATCCTACTTCCTCTGATAGAGGGGCAGGCTGGGAAAGGGAGAGGTGTGGAGGTGTAGATAGTGTATTGATAATTATATTCTATTGTCCGGGGGATTTTATGGGTCTCCTAATTGGATAGGTTTAACCCTCTGGGGTCTAAGGTGTTTTTGGGGTCCTTGAGATGTTTTGACATGACCTGATATTTGTATTTTTTTCAGTTGCTTATAAACATATTAATGGCAAAGGTGTAATTACACTCTATGTAGCACGAACATGGCTATCATAATATGTGAGCTACATGTATGTACATGTTTGCATTTTTGAGAGAATATTATTTATGCGTGGTTATTCAAAAAACTCAAACTTAAATTGTCTGATATAAGACGACAAACGACCAACTTCACATATTCCCACAATACTTTTGACTAATGGATGTTGTCGGCTAAAGTGTTTACTTTAAAATGATCTGAAAATCATCCGGGCTAATTGTTCACATTAAACAATAGATTGATTTAAATTTTGTAAGACACTTTTTGTTTGGAAAGGCAATATGCAGGTGGGCGTGAATGATCCAACAAGGTCATGAATAATGTCCTCATTCACACCTGAAGACAAAGACCTGCTAATGCTGCATACTAATGAGCATTTCATAGGTGTCACTGAGCCACAAGATAGAATGCAAAGACAACACACACACACACACATATATATATATATATAATATACACACACACACACACACACACACACACACATACATACATACACACATATATATATATAATATATATATATATATGTTGTCTTTCATATGTCGTCTGTAACATATTGTCTTTTATAGGCTAATATATATTAGGGCATAAATGTTAATTTGAAGTTTAATATGTTGCTTAAACAAAGACATTTTATTTCAACGTATTCAGTCGATTTTTACTCATCTCAGTAGGCAATATAGATAGTTTCATTCACACACAGACACGCGCTAGCTGTAGTAAACAACATGCGTCTGTGCCGTTCATTCATTCAAACACAGAAACGCGATTCAAATTTAAACAGTCTTTTGCGGTTTACAGACACCAGTTCATATCGCGATTAGAACAAAGCACTTACTGATGATCTGCAGCAGGATCCGTTGTTAGGCTACTCCAGCACGTTTGAGGTAAAATTTCCAGGATTATCACGATATTATTATTCCTCACAGCGAGTGTGTTGTCCAGCTGTTGTGGGCGTCGACTGGTTTGCGTGTTGCCTCAGATCTGCGTCTGAATAGCGCGCGGCGCGCTCTCGATGGGCGTGTCACATTAGCAGATAATGAGCTTGCCAGAACGATAATGAGAACGGCGGATCTCTCGCTCTTTATATATAGATTACATAAACAGAGAATATTTATTTTAGGTTTGAATTAGATAATTTAAAACTACACACTTAAATGATTATAGAGATATATATCTCATGTCTGAGTGAATAGTATTCGCTGAGTTTTGTTTGAGTTTAGAGACGTGCCATCGTCAACCATTCAGATGATTGTGGAGGAATTCAGTGGTTTAAATTATATCTGTCATCAGTACACACAGAAGATGTTCAGGGAAATACTCAAGTCAAAAACGGCCCTCTCACAATGTGATATTGAATCTGTGGTGCAGACTTTGCAAGGCCAAGATTTACATTCAGCTTGTAATTCATTACTTTCCACAGAATACCAAAGAAGACAGTATTATCAGAATTTTTTTTCCAACGTGCATCCACAAAGTATGTGTCTTGGTCATGATGAGAACCGAAACCAACGTTATGCACAGTATATTCCATTGAAGAACACTTTAAAAACCATGTTAATAGACCCAGTGGTGTGGGAGCAGTGTGCCAAACATCAGCATGTACACTCTTCTGTGTTCTCTGACATCTGTGATGGCTCTGTATTCAAATCCAATTACTTGTTTAAGCAGCCTGAGATTACAATCCAACTTATCTTGTACCAGGATGCCTTTGAGATTGTGAATCCCCTTGGGTCAGCTAAAAAATACACAAAATGATTGGAGTGTATTTTACACTTGGCAACTTTGAGCCATTTTACAGATCATGCATTGATAACATTCAGTTATCACTTTTGTGTTATGAGAGACTTTAACTATTTTGGTCAAACCAAGATTTTTGCTAAATTGTTGGCAGATTTCAAAGAACTTGAAGAGCATGAATTTGTGACATCTTCAGGTGACATAGTACGTGCAACAATAGTGGCTATTATCGGTGATAATTTGGGGTCCCACTGCATCTGTGGTTACTCACAGAACTTCAGTACTGCCAAGCATTGCTGTAGGTATTGCTTGGTATCTCGCAGTGAACTTCAGATTGTGTGTGTAGACTTTCCCAATCGCACAGTTGAGTCCTATAAGGCGGCAGTGGAAAATCTAAGGACGACCGAAGAAAATGTTGTAAATGGGTTGAAGTTTGACTCCATTTTCAACTCTCTCAAATATTTTCATGTTGCTCAGCCTGGCCTTCCCCCATGCCTTGGCCATGACTTGTTTGAAGGCATTGTAGCTATTGATCTTGCCATTTTCTTGGAATACTTTGTAAAAAGGAAGTGGTTTTCATATACACAGCTGAACAGGAGACTTGCATAATTCAAATATCTGGATTCTGATGCTGGTTCTGCCCCCTCCCAGATATGTGAAAAAGGCAGAAAGTTAGGTGGTCAAGCAGCTGAGAACTGGTGTCTCCTCAGATTTCTTCCTGTCATAATTGGAGACAGAGTAGAGTCACAAGACCCTGTATGGCAACTGACTGTTAAGTTGAAAGAACTGGTTGAGCTAGTGTGTGCTCCCAAGATTACCACTGCACAGATTGCATATCTCAATGTCTTAATGCCAGAATATCTGGAAACAAGAAAGGAGCTTTTTTACTGGTGAAAATTTTAAACCAAAACATCATTACATGGTTCACTATACGTCACTCATAAGTCTTGGACCTTTAATTTGTTTATGGTCATTAAGATTTGAAAGCAAACATTCCTACTTCAAAAGAAGTGTGAGAAGAACACAGAACTTCAAAAATGTATGCAAGACATTGTCACACAACCATGAACTTCTTCAAGCATATCTTTTTTTCACCAAAGCATAAAAGTGTTGACTTGGCCACATACTCTCCTCATTTGTACAGAGATGCTGTGTGCAAAGCTGTTGAGACAAGCTTGCTTAATGAACCAGACTTTGTTTCAACACGGGTAGAATACAAGGGTACTGTTATGAGAGGTGAGAAAGGACCCAAAAGCGAAAATGCAATACAATGTCTTTAATGAGAGAGCAAAGTCCAGGTGAACAGAAATCCTCTTGTAGATAACAAAACAGCCGTCAATACGGACGATAAGACATATAACAAAATAACTTCTTGAGAATGAGCACAGCAGAAGGACCAGGGCTGGCGGCGTCAATTCTCGGGTCTCTCAGAGAGGATACGTCATACAGCTGGCGGATAAAAGCTCTGGCAGCCGACAGCAGAAGGTAAACTGGGCAAAGTGTAGAGAACAATTAATCATCAGCAAACTCAGCGAATAGATAAGTACAGACCAGATCCAGACAGGGCACGGACAAAACAGGAACTCATGCAACGCGAACACACGAAATAATCTGGCAAAGAAGCAGGGAAAAGGGAAAGCTAGAAGTAGCAGACACAATCAGAGGAAAGAGAGAACAGGTGAGAGAATTAGCGCGAAGGCTGATTGCAACTAGGAACAGCTGAGGTAGAGAGAAGGAGAGTATGGGAAAGTGTGTGTGTGTGTGTGTGTGTGTGTGTGTGTGTGTGTGTGTGTGTGTGAGTGAGTGTGAGTGAGCGTGTGCGTGTGAACAGAAGAGAGAGAGAAAGAAAAGGATACCAGACTCATGACAGTACCCCCCCCTCAACGAGCGCCTCCTGGCGCTCCCAAGGGAGGGGCCTGGCGGGCACGGAGGAAATCATCAATGAGCGAGCGGTCCAGGACGTCCCGGGAAGGAATCCAGCTTCTCTCCTCCGGACCATACCCCTCCCAGTCCACCAAAAACTGGTGTCCTCGACCCCGACGACGCATATCAAGCAGCTTACAAACTCTGTAAACCGGAGCTCCCTCGACACGAACGGGAGGAGCGGGGGGGCGAAGAGGAGCGCGCACGACAGGCTTGATGCACGAAACATGAAAGACAGGGTGGATGCGCCGGAGGTTAGGAGATAGC
>JARPMJ010008033.1:0-37728 GCA_033366665.1 Phoxinus dragarum
ATTTCAACAGTGGAAACAACTGAAAATAGCCTACTACTCTTATCATTTCTGGTCATACAGAAAATAATAATACATTAATCGTAACTACTTTTATTTGTGTAAACTCACAATAACAAGAAAGCGTTGTGCTTTTGTCAAATAATATAAAACAATCAGGCGCGCATGATCTCCGTGAACTGGAGCGAGAACTGAAACTAGCCTATGCAGCTAAAGCTTGAAATGTCCACTTTAAAACGAACACATTCGATTCGAATCGAAAGCTAATACCTTCTGATTATGTAATGCGTATGAAAGGAGCATTTCTCTCTAAAGGCGCATCTGCTTAACAGCGGAGATTAGAGATTTTAGCCGACACTGATTTAGAAAACAATAGTTTATTAATAAACAATTAAAATGCCTCGTTTATTATCACATAGACACATTTATTATCATTAGCCTATCACCTTTCTGTAGGCTGTGGTTCAGAGACATAGGCCTGTATATGGCTCTTCTCATTCAGCAATGCGGGAAAAATATAATTTCCAGGTTCTAATTTTGTCCTAGAAAAAAAGTAAAAATCCATATTAATTTGTGAATATTTTAAATGTTTAATAAAGGGGCAATAAGTCATAAACAAAAATTCGTCTATAGGCCTATGTATTTTTTTGCGCAGCATTTGGTGTAGCCTATAGTTCAAATTAAGATTTTGTTGTTTAACTTTGCGCTTTAAAAATACAAGCGTTTTCGTTTTGCACAAGTGCATTGCATTGGAAGCCCTGGATATAAGCCTCCCTCTCTATCTCTCTTAAATATTTTTGTTCTCTCTGTTTTGCCATAGTTTTAAATCTGAAAATACTGAACACTTTATTATTGACAACATGACGAAGCATTTTGACTATCTTGTTTGTGAACAATGACACAAGGACTATTCATTCTGATGGCACTAGGTATGTTCATTCACATAAATACTGACTTTTGAGAGATGAACTAGGGATTTGAGCAGGTTTACTTCCATTGTGTGGAGCTGCTAGTATGAATTATTTTTTTTTAAATGCATTTACTGGTTTAAAAATCTTAAGGATGATTTAAAATGTACCAAAGTGACTGAGAAAAACTGCAAAAGTACACTCAGGGGAATAAGTTCACAGTTAATATCAATTTCAGGCTAAAACCAATGCAGAGCCTAGCTCCAAGTCAATGAACATTTGTACATCTAAATTAGATCGTATGGCAGACGTGCAGACGTGCAGACGGGCAGACGTGCAGACGTGCAGACGTGCAGACGGGCAGGACGTGCAGACGTGCAGGACGGGCAGACGTGCAGACGTTCTCCCACACGTTAACTTCTAACGTGACGCCGCCGTGACGTCTGTATAGATCAACAGGTACACGTTATTGACGTGTCTACGTGACGTGATATTTACGTGTTACGTCTCCATATAAAAACCAATGGAGACGTACACGCACGTATTCACGTGTGTTATCTGTCGTGCTTGTCAGTCTCGTCGGCGAATGGACACATTTGGAGCGCCATACACACACACACACACACACACACACACACACACACACACACACACACACACACACACACACACACACACACACACACACACACACACGGCTGTGAAGGGTTTCAGGATTACAGTTTCAAACCTGTCTTGTGATAAAGTTAGGACAATGTTTGACATTAAACTGCTATTTAATGAATGCTACATTTAAAAATACATGTTTCTTGAGCATCAAACATCATATTAGAACACACACACACACACAGAGCCGTCGCATAGACTGTGCGAACTGTGCAACCGCACAGGGCCTCGCGCCACTAGGGGGCCTCGCAATCCTGCTGTTTTTTTGTTTTTTTGTCTGTCAAGTTCACATAAAAAAAAAAAATCCAACAAATTAAGCGGGTTTTTCATTGTCGCTGTACGTAATGCGTCCTCACTGAAGACGGGAGAGCGGGGGAAAGCTATAAAGTGAGGGAAAGCCAACATGTCAGCTGCAAGAGAACGCGACCGATTTCGGAAGCACGAATCAAGTTCTGAAAAAAGGAAATGTCAATCTTCATCTTTATACCATTAGATAAAATACAATACAACAATCTTCAAGATACAGTAAAGCTTCAAATGTGTAACGGATTGTCAACTTAAAAACTGTCTTATGTGGTGGAACAAGCAATACTATATAGAAATATGTAGTTAGCATCTTAATTTAATCTTTGTTTTATTATTTTATTAGTTCATTAACTAATTGTTAACTCAACTAATTTAACGTAAAGAGCTGGATACTATTACTAATTAAATAATGTCAACTAGCCTAAATGCATTGATTAGAATTGCCATAGACAAAATATTTTTGTAGTCGACTAGTAGTCATTCATTTAAGCAATTAGTTGACTAATCTCACGTTTTATATTAATTTCTGCTTAAATACTGGGTGTATGGAGGAATATAGCCTATTCCGCGCTCAAGCGCATGCATAAATATTGCCGCAAAGCACCGGCCAAAGCAGGCTAATGATAATATGTCTGAAAAAATAACGAGGCATTTTTATTGTTTATTAATAAAAAAATATATATTTCTAAATCAGTGTCGGCTGCAAACACATCTATATACATCTCCGCTGTAAGTGGATGCGTCTTTAGAGAGAAATGCACCTTTCATACGGATTATTATTACAGCCTATAATCAGCCAGTATTTGCTTTCGATTACATTTTTTTCGTTTTTAAAGTGGAAATTTCGAGATTTATATAGAAATATTCATCATGTTCTTGAGGCTATACACTGTATTCAGTTCATTTTTGAGACGCGCTCCAGTTCACGCCACGGAGACAATGAAAGCGCGCCTTGTTTGTTTTATTTTATTTTACAAAAGGACAACGTTTTCTTGTTATTGTGAGTTTGCGACTGATGCATTATTTCTTTTATGTATGACCAGAATAGATTGAGTATTTAAAGTTGTTTCCACTGTTGATAGGAAAATGAAAGTGTTCGCGCCGACGTCTGTCAGTGCGCGCTCCACACTCCGCAAACACTTGGATAATATATACATTGGATATGCACCTATAATAGCGAACATTTATCTAGGTTAAAGTTAGAGCGAGCTGGGACGGATAAGTCCTTTTCATGTTTAACAAATCAAATCATGCATTTTCTAGCTACCGCGAGTCAGCGCTGCACCAGTTTGAAAAAGGTAAACGCATAACGAGCGTAACGAGAGAGCAGCCCCACTGAGGGGGATGCAGAGATTTTTCTGCGTCTTTATATTAACATTTCTGATTGTTTAAATGATCAGCCCTTGGGGGCCTTTCAATGCGGTGCCCCAGGGAATTGCCTGGCTTGCCTGCCCTATTGCGGCGCCTTAGACTATGTGCATGATGCTGTATTATTCTACTTGATAAAAACGTATTGCAGCGAGATTATTCGTGCAATAGAACAGCTACGCGTGACTGTTATTCATGCGCAATTGAGCATCCACATCAAAGAGCAGGGCCTCGCATTTTAAGTTCGCACAGGGCCTCGCACCCCACCTGCGACGGCACTGCACACACACACACACACACACACACACACACACACACACACACACACACACACACACACACATGAACACGCGTAGCACACAGGGCTGGACTGGCCATCGGGCATACCGGGCAAATGCCCGGTGGGCCGACGTGCTTTTTGGGCCGATACATATCACACTTTTTTTTTTTTTTAACGGGCCATAAAACTCATACATCGGCGGCCCCATTCATTTTGTTTTGTTTAATTGACGGCGCTGGGTGAGTGCCGGTGTAATGCATTGGTCAAAAAACGTAAGCGTTAGTTTTTTTCCCACTGACAGACCGGCCCATGAAACGCGTAGATCAGCGTTTGCTTTCTTGGATCTAAGATCAGATTGGTTGTTTTCTTGATTGACACTGGGCTGGCCCCAATCACATCTTTAAACACCTCCCCCTTTGAGCGAGCGTGCCGTGTCAGTGTGTATCTGCCAAAATAGTCGGAGAGATGGAGAAGAAACGCACGGAATGTGCAGAGAAATAGCGTGAAAAATAAATACAGGCCCTTCAAGCAGACGCTGTAAAATGGGTCAAAATATATATTTTCTGCACAGCAGGACCTTCATCAGCTCCAGTGATGATGAGGATAGTGAGGAGGATCAGGAGAGAGATGTGAGAGAGTGTAGAGTCCGCGGTAAGCAGAACTACTTTCAAAACACTTCGGCTATGAGTGTAGGAACCCATTACCAGTTACACATTATTTCCACATCTGCATAGTTGACGATTACAGCAATTTACTAGAAGTTTAATAAGACGCGTTTGTATCCATGTTTTCCGCCAAAATAAAATCTTGATGCAGTTTCCGCCAAAATAAAAGATCACGTGCTTATCTCTTTCAAGTATAGAAATTAGTACAAAACTAATTATGAAAGTTTCCCTTTATTTTTCAGTGCATTTGTTTTACAATTGTTTTATGGCTATTAGGCTACTCTCATGAGATTAATATTATAACTATTATTATGTAGTGTAATGTAGACAGACACTGTTACTAAAAGAGGTTTGATTTTTTTCTTTGTTTAATTTGCACACTTAATATATGGGTTGGAGCTTTTAATTTTGAACTCTCAAACTGCACCAGATTGATGAATTTAACATAAAAATGCACAAAAATTTTCTTACGGGGGGGCATGCCCCGAACCCCCCTAGAGGGACAGAGGTCCTCACCACAGCTTTACAAAAGATCCAATGCAGCTTAGCTTGTGTTTTGGATGCATCACTGTGGAGTATAGTTCAATTTGTATTAATAAATTACAATTTTGTACTTATTTCATCTGTTAACTCTCTCTTTTTCCTACTCTCTCATTACATGGAATTAGTGGTTTTAATGAATAGGTGTTGAACAAAAACATATTGAAGGGCGTGCAAAGATGGGTGGTGTTTACGATCTTATGTAGTGGGCCAGTCTGGGCCAAAATGCCCGGGCCGATTTTGTGTCCCAGTCCAGCCCTGGTAGCACACAAACTCACACTTCATCTTCAGTCAGTCAATGTCAGTCATGAAACAGCTTGACCTTCTGTTGATGCTGCCCGCTTCACTTTATATGTGTGTGCGCTCATTGATTTATTTTCTTTTATTCTAGCTTTAAAAAAAATTTATGTGTAAATGTTGAAATGAAAAGCAGGGAGTTGACGTGTCCTGGTGTGGCATGTTATAGTTCATCTAAAGCTGCATTTCATTCTTCTATAAGTATTCTGCATGCAGCTTTTATGAGCCCATATTAAATAGAGAGAATATTTGTACTCTTAAAAAGTAAAATTTCACACTGCAAGACTAAAATGAACTTGAAATGAACTTAAAATGAACTTGAACTTAAAATGAACTGAATTGACAAGAAATACATTTCATATACATTTTAATCTAAAGTTTTGGATGCTAATTAGATAACATGGTAGATGACACCTACACTTTAATCAAATGTGAAGCTTTTAGAATCTACTTGTTTTTTTCCCATCCATAAAGGAATAATTCACCCAAATAAGTAAATTCTGTCATAATTTACACTTGCTCATGTGGTTCAGATCTTGTACTTTATCTTTTCTTTGAGCTCCTGATACAGTGAATGTGGATGTTGATTCAAACTGACAAACTCCAAATGGGAAAGAAGACAATATGACTCATATGTTATATCCTCTGGAGTCATACGAGAGCTGCGGATATCTTCCGTCTACAGCTCTCAAATCTTATTTGTGGTTTTGTTCTTAAAATCGCTGCATCATGATTGGTCATGTGACATATGATGATGAGGATTCTGGTGCACCATTTTAACTCCACACATTAATAATGAGATGTTACAACTAGTGGAAGATTGTCAGTTAATAACGGCTTAAAATATCAGGCTATTCCTCACACAAAGCAACATAATATAACTTAAAAACACAAGGAATTCAGTGCACCAAGCTACACTGATAAAATAATTTGGTGTATGATTAACTATGAAATAATTTTAACTAGAAATTGCTATTAAAATTTCATACTTTTTATAGATAGACAGTATAAATCACCATTCATGCTTGTTGTATGGAAATTAGCAGCATGTACAGTCTGCCAAATATCTTCTTTTGTGTTACAGAAGAAAGTAATACATCAATACAGGGTCTGAAGGACATGACGGTGAGTAAAATATGAAAAAATTGTTGGCAGGACTATTACTGTACTTTAATATGAAGTTCATGATACTTTTGGCAACTTGATAAATGATTTGAGTATCTTGATTTAAACTCAAATCAAATTATATTAAATACTTCAAACAAATCATAAAGACTCACTCAGTAGCCTAACAGACAGAGAAACTACAATGACTAGATTTATACAAAGTTCTAGATGACCCAGGCTAATCATTCTCTATAGGGCACAGCTGATTGGTTCTCGCTGTATCAGTAGCCAATGAGCTCGATGCGCAACATTTAAATACTGGTGTAGCTTGAATAGCAGTTGCAGTGCGCTTTCAGAGACCCTCCACCTTCCCCAGCTCCACCTGTATAATGTATTAAGTGACTATAAGTCGCACATTTTTTTCATAGATTTGCTGGTCCTGCGACTTATAAGTCACTTATAGAAAACTAATACTGGCTTTTGGGTGATAGATAAATAAATATAGAAAAAAATTGATTTGTGGCCTTTGAGAATCGATTTTGAATCGACCACATAAAAAAAAAAAAGATTACCCGTATTTTCCGGACTAGAAGTCGCACTTTTTTTCATAGTTTGTCTGGTCCTGCGACTTATAGTCAGGTGCGACTTATATATCAAAATGAATTCATGCTGACTGAGATGAACCAAGAGAAAACATTACCGTCTACAGCCGCGAGAGGGCGCTCTAGTTAGCGGAGTTGTTCAGAAGCGACACCGAGGAAGAACTCAATGTATTCAGTGTTGAGGAATGAGATCGGGAACTTGGTGAACTTGCTGACCGGTAACTTGTTGGACTCGCTGGCTAATGTTAGTTTAGCCTATTCAGCCTCCCAGTATATGTTCTTTATGCTATTGTGTAGCTGAATAACTGTTAATGTGTGACGCTAACACACCGGACACCTTCAGCTGTTGTTCTGTGTGCTGTTGTGGAGCTGAATAACCTTTCCAGATTAAATGTCTGTTCTTGGTCTTGGATTTTGTAAAATAAATTTCTAAATAAATGCGACTTATAGTCCAGTGCGACTTATATACAGTCGACCCGTGATTCCCTGTGTTTGTATTGTTAATAAAGTAGTACTTGCATGTGGATTCTCTCTCCGCTTCATCCCTGCCTCGGCGTTGCAATGTTGCGCACAGCAGTGTGTCTTATATGTATTGGCAGTAGCAAGTTCGTACTTGACCAGCAGCAACAGCAATATCATTATCATCAGCAGCGTAGCAGATTTTATTCCGCCAAGACTAAACATATCAACATTGTCCAACCCATTACCACACCAAGCACTCAAAGAGTCGTCATCATCATGATAGAACTGTTTATTATCTACGTTCAGTCCCTATTGTACAGCAAAACAACATGGAAACACATGTGTCTGTCTCTCACAGGGGTGACCTTGAAAAGACCAGAAGCCTAGAGCCATCGTCATGGAGACAGGATGCAGCTCAAGCTGTGTGTGTGTGTGTGTGTGTGTGTGTGTGTGTGTGTGTGTGTGTGTGTGTGTGTGTGTGTGTGTGTGTGTGTGTGTTTGGGGGGGGTCAGTGTGACTAAAGGCCAGAGATGGTGACAGAGTGAAAGGGATGAGGACAAAACCAGATACTACAGGTGAACATCACGAAACCTGTCGAGAACATGTGCCAGGCATATTCCACCCCATAACCAAAAGAAAGAAATGAAAATTTTTATTTTGTATATAAATAGATGAAGCTTATTTATTTTTAAAACCACAATGATTTTTTTTTATACAAAATACTTAATACTATAATGTAAAAAAAAATCTCATTCTCATCACTCTAATGCAAGACAAGAAAGATACAAAAATATATGAATGAAATAATATATCACAAAAACAAATATATTTAAAATATATATATACTGAAAGTTTGGGTTGGTAAACTTGGATTTTTTAAAATGTTTTGAAAAAAGTTTCTTTCCTCTCCAAGGCTGCAATTATTTGATCAAAAATACAGTAATAACAGTAAATATTATTATAATTATGAAATAGCAATAAAAACTGCCATAATGCAAAAAAAACCCCTAAAGATTTTGAAATATAACCTGGAGCTGTTTTTATGAGATTCACTCTTATATGAAGCTCTTTTGACAAGCAGTAAGAAGTAATGCCAGAGACTGAGTGAGAATAAGAATGAGAAGGTATATACACAGACACACGCGCACACACACACACACACGCGCACACACACACACACACACACACACACACACACACACACACACACACACACACACACGCACGCACACACTCTCACACACACACTCTCACACACACTCTCACACGCACGCACGCACACACGCACGCACGCACACACACACACACACACACACACATACACACACACACACACGCACGCACGCACGCACACACACACACACACACACAGGAAGTGATGGCACTGAGATGGGTTTGGCTTCCTTTCTGTCTCTGCTCCATAATCTTTTTTAGATTACTGTAATACAGCTGTCTTCCTCTCACACGTACTCTCTCAATCGCTCTCTCTCTCTCTCTCTCTGCTCTTCTCGTCGCTGTGTGTCTCTTTATTATTGGCAGAACAAAGCCGTCCTGTTATAATCTCCTCATGCCAAGCTGCCATCACATTTAGACAAGACATGAAACTTCTGTTCCCTTTTATTGCCCAAGTCATTTCCAACAACATTTGCATTAATCCAAGCCCTCCATTAGCTCTATCCGTCCGAGCAATCTCCCTCAATTAAACCACATAAAAGACATTTTATTAATGTCATTAGAACTGATTGAACATATTTACATATTCTCAGTTTTTTTTCATAAAAAAAAAATGAACAGAAGACAGATATAAGATGCAGGGGTTTCAGAAAAGAGGGTTGGGCTGATTTAAAAAGGGGCGGAGACTGTGCTCTTAAGGGGTGTGGCCTGAGTAGTGAGGATTGGATGAGGGCGGAGCTTGTGTGCTGGTCATCATTGGGTGGGGTCTGAAATTGAAAGGGGTGTGGCTTAAGAGAAACAAATTGTGGATTTCACCCACCACACCTGTATTTTTAGGGTTGGGGAAGTAACACGAAGACAAAATGAGAGAGAAAGACGAAAAAACACGAAAAGAGGACGAGACCGGAAAACACAAGGGACCGAGTGAAAAGCATTAGGGTGAAAAGCGAGAAACTCCCCTGTATTACAGCTGTGGCCCGTGTCATTCATAAACGCTCTCTACACACTTTCTCCAGCTCGCGAGTGCTTTCAACTCATGAGTCAGTGCCGTAGTGTGCAATTAACCCTTCGGCAGTCGTTCATTTAACATCGCAAGCCAGACTGTAAATAAACAGTGGTCATGACTCCACAAATCCATCAATCACTTCAGAAAAGATCATGTATTAACAGAGGACATCATGATTATTTTCATTTCCATGGTCTTAATGGAAGTTGAAATGGTTTTGTAAAATTACTAGAATATTACTATATATATGTAAAATTATATATATATATATATATATGTAAAATTATATATATATATATATATATATATATATATATATCTACATCATATCTAGAGATTTATGGGTGTTTTATGCTATTGTGCTAGTGCTGAACAATGCATCTGAACCAGAAAAGCATGAAAATATTTTACTCGGCAAGTGGCGTCCAGTTATCATTTTGGAAATAAAAATGGCTAAATTGTCTTTTTAATGCTATTTTAGTTTAAAAATCATAATTTTTTGCAGTCAGTTCAAAAATGTGTCAAAATTCACAAGTCGAATTATGACTGGAAATGGAAGCTCAACTCAAGCACATTGCATTGGGGTATACAGTATTTGCAATACCCAGTTTTGCACTACGCAAGTCATGCAGGTTTTCCATGAATACAGTGAATTTACAAACTGTGCACAGTATATGCTACTGACTATATATACTGCAGAAATAGTAATAGTATAGCAGTCTTCAGAACAGCACCAAAACCCCTCATATAAGCGTCTGCAGCTGTCCTGAATGTAGGCTGCGGCTGAGCTGACACTCTCTGATCTCCCAGAGCACAAGATACGCCACTAATGAACAAGCCTGGTGATTTAGACATGACCCCCGGCCGGCCCTTCAGCTCTGGGTCAGTGAGGGGACGAGATCTGGGTCATCATCACGTGTGTGTGTGTGTGTGTGTGTGTGTGACTGTATCTGGGAAGCAACTGTGAATCTGTAGTTTGTCAAGCTAAAACACCATTGTTTGCTCCACTACAAGTTACTAAAAATACAGAGAAGCTATACAATTTAATTATCCTGGCAGAAAAACAAGGGTTACAAAATACAACTAATAAACCAGAGTACAGCCTAATTAATGTTATAGCCTCATAAGGGGGTGTGGCCAGACAAGTGAGGATTGGTTGGATTCTGATGAGGGCGGAGCCTGTGGTCTGAGGATACGTTTACAGGTGGACGGCTATTTTCATAAACGGACATTTCACCCTCTCAGTTTTCAAAAATAACATTGTGCACACCTGTCAGTTTTCAGAAAAGTGTTTGTTTACACAAACCCGTGTATATGTCGTCAAGAGCATGCCAAACCTGTAGGTGGCAGTGTAACGAGAAGCTCAAGCCCCACGTTAGCCCATCAGAATCCAGAAAATAGTCACATACTGTGACGCCGGCTGCCTAAAACTCAGTTTTTCTCAGTTTACATGCAAACAACGTTTTGCAAAAACCTCCACTAACTCCACTCTGGCCGGAGTTTTTAGAATTCTCCGTTTGCGTGTAAACAAAGGGCACAAACGAAGGGAAATGTCTCCGTTTTTTCAAAATAATCATGTACGTGTAAACGGGGCCTAAAATTGAAAGGGGTGTGGCTTGAGAGAAGAAAGTTGGGCTTAGGAGGCGGAGTTCAGCAATGGGGCGAGGCCTGCTGGAGAAAGGGGTGTGGCTTGAGAGAAGAAGGTTGGGCTTAGGAGGCGGAGTTCAGCAATGGGGGCGAGGCCTGCTGGAGAAAGGGGTGTGGCTTGAGAGAAGAAGGTTGGCTTAGGAGGCGGAGTTCAGCAATGGGGGCGAGGCCTGCTGGAGAAAGGGGTGGGGCTTGAGAGAGAAAGGTGTAGATATAAACTAGAATACAACCTAATTTGTTTAATTTAAATCGGAATTTATTCACAGAAACGATTCAATAGAATGAGTCACACTTTCCAAAATATCTCAGTGCCCGCAGGGTCTAAGATGTGCATGTTAACAAGTCAAACCCCTGAATAAATAAAATATAACAGGTAGATACTGAACATTTGCAGTAACGTTAATCTAATACTTAGATTAGAAGTATCGAGCTGTACTCACTAGTAACACACTCAAACACATTCAGACACTTCTGAAGATAAGACTTGACAGAAGTCTACATTTAAAAAAAAAATCACAAAACTGAGACTTTTGCTCAAGTCTTCTGCTTCTCAGACTTTTACTTCTGGGAAAAACATCTCACAGTTTCAGAAGAGATCTCAACCATGTCTCAAACTGCGCTCAGAATCTCCAAAAGTCAAAATCAAAAGTTTTCTCATCAAATGATCGGAGCTGCTATTCACATAAATTTGACTGTATGACAACTACTGACTCATGTGGTCTATTTTTTATTTTTCCTGAGGCGAAACATCTGAGACAAAGTTCATAAGTTTCATGAGCTATGTAAAGAGCAACAAAACCCTCTGGGAGGCTTCGTAGAATAATGAGTAAAAAAGATAAATAGACATATAAAATACAGTTACAAAAGACATCACAGAGCTCAGAGTCAGTCCATGATCATCTCTGTGAAAAGCATGTTCAGGATTGGTTACATCACTCCATTGAGGTCTAAAATGTCTATTTGTAACATATTTACAGTGGTTGACCATTGCAAACCACATGTCCTTCTGCAAATTACAGGCATTTAAATGAGTCTATAATCACACTTATTCATTGAATCATTCACTTCACAGCTAGTCTCAGCCTCCACAGACCATCCTGACTGTCTGATGCACATCTCATGCAAATCTGACTTCACCAGACTCATTCTGATTGGCTGGCTTTACGCATCAAATCTAAAGCTAAAATAAATTGAAAGAAAATAAAAATATTAGTGCTGGGAAACGATTACTCATGATTAATCGCATCCAAAATAAAAGTTTGTGTTTACATAATATATGTGTGTGTAGGCTACTGTGTATAATTATTTTATTAATACACAGACATGCATTAATATATTTAAGAAAAATGTAGTATATATATAAAAATATTTATAAATAATACAATGTATGTTTAAATATATATACAGTGTATATACATGCAAATGTTTATTAAATATATACATGCATAGTGTGCTGTGTAGGCTATATATAGCCTATATAAAAATTATTATACACAGGACAAAATATATTAAACACAAACTTTTATTTTGGATTGCGATTAATCGTTGCACAGCACTAAAAAATATTTAAAAATATTAAAGTTGAAGTACTAATATTTATAAAACGATTATTATTATTTATAGAAATACAAGAAAACCAATAAAAGGACAAAAGCACATAACAAAATTCCTAAAATGTATGCATCAAATTTTCAGCCGACCTGAACATCACATCGAGCTGTGGTTGGTCGCTGTCAATCTGAAGAACTGTGTAAGTGAGCAGATCTTGAGCAGAATCACAGCAGGTACAGAGCGTCATCTGCTACTGTATGCAGGATCTGGATGATATGTTTAATCTAGTTGACCTGCAATGGCATCTGTGAGTACAGTAAAGTAAAGCATAACTAAGTTGTTCAGTAAGTCTATAAAAACGATTTATGTCTTGAGGAGATTTATTGAGCCTACAGGCCGGATTAAAGCAGGATTAAAAGGAAAATCTGTTAAACCTGCCCCCTTTAAGAGCCGCAGGAAACATCCCCTTAAACGTGTCTGAGCTGTGTCAGGAGATGACGGCGAGATCCACACCGGTTGCAGTCATTATCACGGAAATGTGACACGTTCCAGCAGTTTATGAACAGAGCTTTCTTGTTTTTCTATCCAAAAGTGATGCATTTTACAGTGTCAACATGTCTTATATTTGGGCTTTTGTTTGCTATGATGGAAACAACCCAGTTCAAGTGGATTTTATGTATAATAAAATGTGCCAAAATGACAGTAAACACCGGCTGTAATTTATTGTAATATTATGCATGGTTTAAATTGAATTGTATTTGTAATGATAGTCTGGCTCTCACTGATGTAAGTGAGTGAGTGAGTGCAGCGTTCTTAAATAAAACTAAAACCAGGGAAAAAACTTTTCGGGTAACTGAATAAAATAAAATAATAAAATATAAATGACATGAAATTAATAAAATAAAATAGATAAAAGACTTAAAAATGTGAAATGTTGCATTTGCAATTAACTGAAATAAGTTGAAAAATTACTAAAAATTACTAAATGCTATTAATATATAATAACTAATAAACTGACAAAAGCACATAACAAAATTACTAAAATTAAAATAAAAAAATATATTAAATAAAAAGCGAATTTAAAATATAAAAAAAGTATAGAAATAATACTAAACAACTGCCTGGGTGATTGACACCACAATACATCACATCAAGACTCAATGATGTTTGTCGTCATGTATGCAAATATGCAAATACTTTTCACACACATGCATTTACTGTCAAATTTAAGTACACACTCAAAGCACTTCAGCACAGCATTGTTTTTTTTAAAGTTTTTTTGCATGTAACTTTTCAAACCGAGTTCTGAATGCGAAGAATGACAGCGTAACATCTTAACTTTGGGCCTGTTCCTCATACAAAGCATGATATGACTTTGAATATAGCACACAAATATTGAAATATTGAAGTGCTTATTGGTCACCATTCGGCGGTATTGAGCTGAAAAAGAGAAGCATGGACATTCTCATGAACAATGATAGGCTCATAAGTGACCCTGGAGCACAAAACCAGTCGCACGGGTATATCTGTGGCAATAGCCAACTATACACTGTATGGGTCAAAATTACAGATTTTTCTTTTATGCCAAAAATCATTAGGATATTAAGTAAAGATCATGTTCCATGAAGATATTTAGTAAATTTCCTACCGTAAATATATAAAACATGTATTTTTGTGAGTGAATGCAGCACAATCGTGAACATAAATGCACAACTTTAAAGGAGATTTTCTCAATGTTTAGATTTGTTTGCTCCTCAGATTCCAGATTTTCAATAGTTGTGTCTCGACCAAATATTGTTCTATCCTAACAAACCACACATCAATGAAAATCTTATTTACTCATCTTTCAGATGATGTATAAATCTCATTTTTATCAAATGTACCATAAGACTGGTTTTGTGGTCCACACATGTGCCTTTTATCATGTATAAACTGTTAAAAACAGAATAATGTCACTCTATTTTCTGTATCCACTGTCCACCTCGGAGACATTAAAGAATTAACCTCCCAAATTTGCCGCTCGTCCCCAGAGAGCAAGAAAATAAGTAGTCAGGTCTATTCTTGTGTGTTACGCTGGTCTTTTATCATACAGTTCATTCAGTGGCCATCAGGGTCCTATTGAGCATCAGTCTTTCTTTCCTTCTTGCCCTTTATATTTCCCCTCTGCGTCTCGCGGCAGTCTCTCTCTCTCTTTCAGCCTGACTGCTCTTGTCCTCTTGTCTCTCTCTCTCTTTCAAGTCACAGCTGCGGCAACAACAATTAGGTCAAGCTCCACACTTGGGCCTATTTTAAGCTTCCTCGCTCTCGCAAAAGACTACAAATGGTCCAATATCAGCGTCTGCGTTCAAATCAAAGCAAGCGCAAGTCTGAATCACAGCGAGTCGGATTCAAAGACTAAAATTCAGTGATATTAATAAATGAAACCGCAACCTTTTACATGCAATTTGCTTTGAAATTACCATACAATGAAACTAAAATACATGTTCCTGGTCTTATTGTGAACAAATCATCAGTGTATTAAAAAATGCAATAAAACAGTAATATTGTGAAATATTATTACAATATTTCCATGTGAATATATTCTGTAATTTATTCCTGTGATCAAAGCTGAATTTTCAGCATCATTACTCCAGTCTTCAGTGTCACATGATCCTTCAGAAATCAGTATAAATAAAAATAAAAGCATTTATTGTAAAATTTAAATAATTATGTATTTTCTGTCACATTTGATCAGTTCTGGCTGAGTAAAAGTGTAAATTTCTTTAAAAAAAATCTCACGGCAAACCTTTGGACAGTATGTCCCTCCAATTCAATTTGATTAATAATAACTTTTTAGAATTCCTCTCATTGATTCTGATGTGATTCTGGAATCTTCAACAATCACAGTTATGTTACCAATTTATTAGTAATAAATGACCGATTCATGAGTAAAACAGGACATTCATAGAGACATAACCCAAACTCTGACACTAAACAGACTCAGAAGTGTTAGGCTCAATCCCAAATTCACCCCTTGCCCCTTTGTTAGGCCTAACACAAATTTGAACCTTCTCGTCTCCTTCATTTTGTTCGTCCAGAGTTGCGTGCTCGCACTGTTGGAAGTTTTTTTTTGGACTATGACAAAGGATAAAAAGCACAAAATCTAAGCCGATGGATGCATCTTAGATCTCGGTGCAAGTGTTAGGCTCAATCCCAATTCACCCCTCGCCCCTACCCTTTGTTTTCGAGTGTACCCCTTGGCCCTTAAAAACAGAGTTATGGCCAAGGCCAGGGGTTGAAATATTCCCCTACCAAATGGAACAAGCCTTCATAAACCCGATACGTCATCAGTCGTCGATGATGGCTCTGACGTTATGGAAGCGACGAGGTTTTACAGGATTTCTTCATGACAACGACTGACAACGATACCAATATGCCGTCCTCCACCGTGGCAATCTCTGTCGTATGCGCTGCTGTAGTGTAAAGCGAAAGTAAATGTTTCAATGTGAAATACATGGCCATAATTGAGTTATTGACTGTGTTGTGTTTACACGATAACCACGCGATGCCGGACTGATTCACTCGCTTTATAAAGACATGTGAGAACAAATGCTTTTTACTTTAGTTTAGCTTAATTAACGTTACCAGGTAACTAACGTTAGTGGCGAAGCAAGCAACACTGTCTGCCTGGTTACCGAGGCAACATGCTAACGGCTGAATTAGCGATCTCTTTTTTATGATTGTTTTGAAGAAAATCACCATAGTATGAAATACTTTCATTTGTGACTTTCTTTCACCGTTTGTGAAGCCATCTCGCCGGTGCTTCGCAAAAAATCTAGGAACTTTCTCGTAGCCCTCCGTTCGGAGTGTGCCTCTGAAAAATCTCCGTTTCGAGGGCTATGTAGCGCTACCCCTCTATCGCAACATGAATCGGGACACCTTACCCCTAGACCCTGAACGCGCAAAACGGAGGGTTAGGGCCTAGGAGTAGGGGCAAGGGGTGAATTGGGATTGAGCCTAAGTCTATTAACAGCTGATGTGACTTTGGCTAAAATGGTAAATTCCTTTTAAAGTCCCCCTGTGGTGAAAATACATTTTTAAATGTTGTTATATGTCCTCGTGGTGTTTTTAATCTGCTTTAAACACACATCATGTGTAAGTTCATAAGTGGACAGCATTGCTGAGTATTTTCTGCTTAAAACTGCAGTGAACCAAAGACAGTCTCAAAAACACGGTTTGAAATCGCTGGTGTTTCTGACGTCACACACTACCTTGTAACCAATCAAATCAACGTGTGATCGTCAACCAGTGGATCTCTGAGTGAGTGAGTGAGTGGAGGCGGGGCTCATTTGCATATTCATAGAACCACGTATACTAAATGAGGCACAGGGGTCGAGTTACATTCAAGATATTTTAAGGCATGAATCATTTTTTTTCAAGGAAACAACATTTAAATATGTCATTTTGGTAAATAAAGATGATTTTTAATTGATAAAAAAAGATTTACTACAGGAGGACTTTAAGAGTTATGGTTTCATGAAATCTTTCATCTGCACAAATCAACACACTTCTTCCTCATCAACACACACACACACACACACACACACACACACACACACACACACACACACACACACACACACACACACACACACACACACACACACACACACTCTTGGCCCTGTTCCTCTCTGAAACACAGTTCTCTGATTCACTCCACATGAAGGAATCGATGCTTCACACACTCACTCGTTTACACCGCCTGTGTGTTTGTGCACGAGTTAAACGACCAGTGCCGTTAGCTGTCTGCCCTATTCACACAGTAATCGTTTCTCATGCGGTCGTAGGGTATTTTCAACATTTACAGAGGCTAGTCTGGGATTTTATTGCTGTCCGAATCCAAAAGGTCAGTGTTTTTCTCCCACCACCTGCATAAACCCCCCCGGATGCACGAGTTTTATCACTGAGGTATCACAAATACAGTTGTGCATTGTGCCTGATGAAGACCTGATGGTCGAAACATTGTGCTATTAATAAATTCAATTGGAGACACTATTTTTCAGTCTGTTTTTTTTTTTTTCACTGAGGGGCATGCAAATGTATTTTTACGGACAAAAAAACCCCCGTTGTGTTTATAATAAATGTTTTTTTATTTTTATGAATGCCACTATAAACCACTATTTTTCAATGCTGTTCTGAATACTGTTAAATTTAAAGGATCTGTTGTGGGGTAAGTGGAAATAAAATACATGTTTAATGATTTACCATTATTTTACATTTATTTCTGATGTCGTATTTAAAATGTGACTTATACACTGATGCATATTATCAGTTTGTTTATTTATAGAAAAAAAAAAAGAAAAAAAACAGTTTTGACCTGCATGACTTACAGTAACCAAATATAATTTGATTATATGCCCTATTCCGATGGTAATTGTTTCTCATGTGGACGTCCGTAACTAAATAAACAAAATATGTACACGGTAAAACAGCAGAACACTTTTGTTAGCTCATTAACTCTTTAACGAATGCCAAAGATTCACTCAACACATCACGTCTCAAGCTCAGCATGCTGTATTTTCTGTTTGGAGAGTGGCATGAGCATTGAAAGCATGAGCAGGTCTCTCATAATTCCTGTTAAAACACGCTGGAAACTGCATGGGTCACATTATGATGTTGTAACCCATTTACACTTATAAATTTAGCAGACGTTGTAATCCAAAGTGCCTTACGAATTAGAAAAAACACAAGCAATTTATCATGAAAGAGCAATAAATTAGCATATACTGTAAATAAGTTTTCAACAAAAGTAAATTTTTCATGAAAAATATAAACGTTAGTCAACCTTTTATGCTTACAGTGCTAACATCTTCATTTTTGTTTGCTGATGTCTTAAGTGTTTGACTGCAGTAATAATAATACTAATGTTATGTTCCTGAAGATTACTGGTAAATGCTGCCAAATTTAGTACCATGAAATGTTTCTGAGGACATTTTCTCACCCAACTATGGACAAACCTCAAGCAAATGAGCATATTTCACATTTTACTCGAAATATCAAGAGCTCAAAACAAAGTACCCATCTCTTACATAACACCGACATCCTACAAATCTCCATAGATGAGCTAGAGGAAAACAAGAGCCGCTCTTGACCTGCTCAGGACACACATGTGTTTGACCGATTCCTCTCCACAAAGACCTCGCCGAGAGTCGAATAATCATTACGCAGACATGAATACATTGACCCATGAGTGCATGTGACTTTCAGCCTGTTCCAGACAAATGAAAATGGATTAATGTGCCTGATGGTTTCACAGACGGGTCATCTGAGGTTATTCCTGTCTGTCTCAGGAAACCTTACAATGTAATGGATATACTAGCAGACTACACATGCCTGCATTAAACAGCAAGTCTCCATATATGGCTGAGTGATATAGCGATCGCTGATGAACATTGATGCAAAGATGTGTATTAGGTGAAGAAAATGATTCAAAAAGAATTGCCCGTACCTCAAACCACTAACATGTCTCTTCATCAACTGCTGGGAAGAGTAAAACAAGAGCCTTCCCTGAAAGCAAAGCCGTCGTCTGAGAGTTCACGCACGTTCGGTCACGAACACCAGCTCTCATCTGCTCGACGCTGATGTTAAACTCGATTCATGATGGCAGTTGAACTTCTGAACTAGCTGCTCGTTTCTCCCACGGGCTTTTCTTAACATTCAGAGATTGACGGAGACACAGAACTTCTTTGAGAAGTCCTGCAGAATTAGGACACAAACGCACACTGACTGTAATAAAAATAACATACACTCTAAAAAAACAATGTAGGGTTGTTTGAACCTAAATTTGGGTCAAATATGGACAAATTTAACCATTGGGTTAAAACATTTAATTTTACAATTTAACCCAACAACGGCTGGGTTTGTCCATATTTGACCCAGATTTGGGTTGAAACAACCCAGCATTTTTTTAAGTGTACTATATGAATATGAATACACAACAGATATTGAAAGAGAGCACAACAGACAAACTACACATAAACAAATGGATAATTCACTATCCATGCGGGAAAAATTCACAATTCAATAAGGTTTAAAAAAAAATCTAATTAACACTTTTTATTCATTAATTGATGCATTCAATTGATAGAAAGTGAGAGTAAAGACATTTAAAAGATTCTGTTTCACATAAACGCTGTTCTTTTGGACTTTCTATTCATCAAAGAATCCACAAAAAATGACACCCTTTCCACAAAAATATGAAGAAGCAAAACTGTTTTCAACATTAATAAGAAATGCTTCAATCATCATATTATACTGATTTCTGAAGGATCATGTGACACTGGAGTAATGATGCTGGAAATTCAGCTTTGATCACAGGAATACATTACATTTTACTATGTATTTACATAGAAAATGCCTATTTTTAATTGTAATGTAATTTTTTACTGCATGTTTGATCAATAAGCAGAAGAGACTTCTCCTCTCAAAAACATTAATAAAAAACTACCAACCCCAAACTTTTGAATGTTAGCAAATGCAAATCACCTTTTCCTCTTTGATCAGACTGAACAGAACAGGTTTTGTGCTCGGGTCTTTAAAGTGAGACGGCAGCTGCTCTGCACAGCTTGATAAGAAACCTTGAAGAGTGTTTCATCTTCATCTCTCGTATCAAAAACACAACAGTGCCGTCAAGGTCAGAGTCACAGAGAACGACATCACAGTGTAATAACAGTAATCTTTGACTCATTGCAAACCTCACTAATTAAATTAGCAAGGCAAAAAGAGGTTATTTTAACAGATGCTTTTCACCCAAAGTGACATAAATTACAGCACAGAAGAAATTGATTTTTATCATGAATAAATCCGATCAAACTTTTAACTCTGGTAAAAAAACAAAAACTTTTAACCGGCTCTAAATAATAGATATCACCATACCCAGTTTATTGATTACACACTCTAAAAAATGCTGGGTTGTTTTAACCCAAATTTGGGTCAAAAATGGACAAACCCAGCCGTTGGGATAAATTGTTTAATTAAAAATGTTAACCAGACGGTTGGGTTTGTCCATATTTTACCCAAATTTGGGTTAAAACAACCCAGCATTTTTTAGAGTGCATTAATATGCATTATAATTTATATAATGCATATAATTGTTTTACTATTAAATATGCACTAATTTGCATACATTGGTTTTCATGGCAATGATTTTTGATATCTCGTTTTGTCAATCCATAAATCAGAAAATACCTTCAGCATCCATGAAAAAACACACACACACTATGTTTTTAGGAATAAAATGTTATATAAATCAGCAAATTATATACAAACAAATCCCTCTGTAAACAGAATATCCAATAGATATAGAAATAAAACTTGGTATAAGTGCAGATTTTTTTGCGGGAGAAAATGGCCTTTAAAGATATGTATTGTAATTATAATACAGATGCAGTTAAATGAAGTGCAATAAAATAAAAGTTAAAAGCATATCTTGGATGTTTTCTTTCCACTAGTCTGAAGCAACACGTTATGAAAAGCCAACCAGTGCATGAAAAAACAACACGTATTTGCCTGTAGTGGCTTGCCCTTAAAGTACTACAATGGTTGCCGGTACACAGATGTAATGTGTGCTGGAGAATCAGGAGTAGCCTGGATGTAGCGGCACATGTGAAAAAGCCAAAGCCACCCAGTTGAAGCTGTCCCCAATCTCAGCGTAATTGGCCTGATTTGTCGAGTTGCACGGCCAGAGAAGTGAATGGAAGTCATCAAACTTTAATGTACTGCTTTTAATATGCTCCCGAAGGAGCCACGAGTCTCTCTGGAATTAGACACCGTGTCCTAGACTCGCCAGCGCACACAGACCGGCTGGAACGGCATGGTTTTAAAGCCCAGCGTGCGGCTAGTCAATTACAAGTGAAACGTTCTGTGCGACTCTCAGTATGGAGACCCGAAGTAAACCAAACCGAGCAGATGCAAATCAATAGACCCTGCATTCACAGACACCTTAAAGGGCTTGTTTCATGAGCAAGCAAACGTTTCTTGATCCCAAAAAGAGTTTGTTGTACTTTGAAACAAACATACTGTAAGGTAATGGAATAAATGCCATTCCTAAATTAGAACGATCAATAACTAACAATTACATGCAGCACAGCGATACTACTCATATTCATGATGTTCAATTCATGTATACTCGATGTTCAATTCATAAACGACTCATTCTTTTGAGTCTGTACTGGTTCACAACACCAGCCTGAATGAATCGTTCACAAATCAGACTAAATTCACCTTTGGCTAAGCCCCCGCCCCCCTTAGTTACTGTTGCTACGTCCGTCAACTTCATCTGGGCTCTGGTTTGGTATCAACATGGCTTATGCTGTGACGGCTCTTCCTGCTGACATTGTATCAAACTTTTATAAAGCAGCAAATAAAGTGTCCGATAGAAGTAGGCAGAAGGGGCTGCAATATGCGCTCGACAGGCTTTATTCAAGACATACCGGAGAAACGCAAGCAACAACAAGATCCAAATAGAGGCAAAAGCATAACGGTCACAGTCAAAAAATTAACCACCGCATATCCTAATGGAGACGGAGGCTGGCCTGGGACTCACAATATAAAGAGCAACACTGTTCATGCAAAGCTGGGTATCTCTATTCACTTCTATAATCGTTATTACAAAGCAAACGGACTACGCGAGTATAAAGTTGTATTTATTAGCAGCGTGTGCAAGCGTATCAACAATTAGGGCAGAGAACCGAAATCATAGCATAAAACTGTCTAACTAGTATAACTTCACAGTAAGGTTAAAAGTTAAATGTATCTTAGAGCACAAAAGTGTGTTGTTGATCTTGAGGGGTTTCGCTGACTGAGGACGTCCACACAGTTTAATCCAAAGACGACACTTGTCAGGATTTGACTTCAGTTTTGAGAAGGGAAAAAACGGACACCCCCCTCCAACCTCTCTGGGAAACGCGTATCTGTGTTACAAATGTCCCAGGCACAACGTTTAACCATATTTCTGATAAAACTACGACGGTAATATAGCCTGCTGAGACCAAACATATGAGACGCCGGTGTTAAAGTCAATGGAGCGCTGTGAAAGTGTCGGACCGCTGTGGAGCTCGTTCTTGGCTGCGCTGTGATTGGTCAATCTACATTCTAGGGTGTGGCTTAGCCAAAGGCGAATTGGTCCATACAGTTCAACTACTCAGTCTCTTTCAGTCATATTTGACTCATTGAAAAGAGGAGTGTGTTCCGGCGCAAACGTTCCCTGGTGATATTTTGCAGTTTCAGAAAACAACTCCACTGACCAGGAAAAACCCAGTCTAAAGGACAGTGGCGCCGCGCGTTAGTCATGTGGTATTTTAAGGGCGCATGCTTGGCCATAATGTAGCATGTTAACGCGCATTACACTTTGATTCTCTAATATAAACAGACGCAGCAGTTTTCATTTTTGCAAATCATACATTATTACAAGGAAAAATATTAACACACGAGGGAAATCATTGTTGTGTCTGTGAAGATGTGAAAAAAATCTATCTAGATTAAAAAATAAATAAATCTAGATTAGGCTACACATTTACCCAAATTATCCGCCTGTTTAACCGAAGCTAATTTGTGTGGTTTCTCCCATCATCCCCACTGTCACTTCTCTGTGTTTTACGGCCCTGACGAGAGCGTCGGTCTCCTCGGCTGTGAACCGCTCCTGGCGTGCGCCGGCAAACCCGCCGTTATAATAGCGATCCGCCGTTATAATAGCGATCCGCCGTTATAATAGCAATCCGCCGTGGAACAAGCGTGCCGGCTCTTAAAGGGAATGTGAGAGGACGCTCTGATTGGTTTATTTCACGTTACGCCCAAACCACACCTATGAGTAATGAAGCGACTTCAGACCAACACATTTTAGATTTCCGTCGGGCGCAAGAGTCGTTTATCCCGCCGGTATAATAGCAACAGCGCCCGGGATCCGCCCACAGAGTTACTTGCGTTTCGCGTTTGATACTTGCGTTTCAGAGCGTTACAATAGGGGCCCCTCAGTGTCATTAAGTCATATTTGTCCGATTCGAAATGAGCAGCACAGCTACATTACTAATATTCATATTTTGTGAATGACTCATTCTTTTAAATTGGATCTTTTAAAAGAATGAACTGAACTGGTTGGCAAAAAAACATCCTGAATGATTCTTCACAAATCTGACTGAATTGGTCCAAACGACTCTTTTACACATATTTGACTCACAGTGACTCAGAACAGATTCATAATGAGCCGATTCGTATTGAGTAGCACAGCTACTGTACACTAGTGATATTCAATTTGTGAACGACTTATTCTTTTGAGCTGATTAATTATTCAAATCTTTTCACAGTCGAAAAAATTAATAAAATAAACACTTACGCAGACATGTTCTGTATTTATCCTCTTTCGACTCACTTTTCATCTGTTCATCTATCTGATGCTCTTGTATAACCAAAGCCTGGCTGTTCTGACCTCTCTAACTCTGCCTTCTGTTTCTTTCATTCTGTTCATTTCTCTCTCTCTCTCTCTCTCTCTCTCCATCAATCCATCCATCCATCCGTGCATGACGACCGAGGAGCGAGCGACTACAGGAATGTAAAACGGACTATTTATATTGACAGCAATATCCTGGTAGAAGGCAGAATGTGTTAAATATCTGAGACTGATTTATTAGAGGTATGAACGCTGTGAAGGCCGTCACCAATGTGAAGGTCTACCAATAAATCAGTTCACATGCACTCAGTCTATGGAGCACAGGGAGAAACAAACACAGTTAAAACCTCGCCTTGAGATTAAATACTCATTAAAATGGCACAAGGTTTCACACAAAAACTAATTAAATTTGAATATGAAAAGAAAGCTGCTCGCAGTGATATGTGAATGGGACAAAAAAAAAACTCTTTGGGAAGAAATTGCTCATTGCGAATCCCGTTTCAAACACAGTAGCATGTCTTTGATTTGATTTAAATCCGTTGATTTGCATTATAATTGGGAAATGCCGTGCATCGCTCTTGATTACGCATTGTACATCTGGCCAAAAGTGGCACTGCTTCATAATTAAAAAGAGAAGAATAAACATCCATAAATAACACAATCAGCTGATCGTGTCTTGCTAATGTTTCGCTCCTCACAGGTGACGTACGGCTCCTCCGATAAGCGTAAAGCTAAAAGACAATCAGGATGAAATGAAAAGGATTAGGAAGACAGACGATTAGGACATGAAAATGAGAAAAGATGTTTCAAAGTTCCCTGGGAACAGATCTGAAAAAAGAGATTCAATGCCTTTCTATTAGACCGCAGATTAAAAGTGATTCAATAAAAGGAAAAATTGATCTCTTGTGTAATTAAAGTTGACATATTAAAAGCGACCATATACTGTATACTTTCTTTATATATTTAATCAGTGAACTCAAAAAAGAAAAAAAGTAAAAACATGTTCTGAAATTACTTTCCTTTTCATCTAACGTCATCAGATCATCTTCATTTTCAATCACCTGCCATAAAAACACTTGAATCAACATTGAACTGACTCACTATTGTCTTCTGTAAAGCTGACAATTGAACAATTGATTCATTTTACAGTGTCACTGATCTGAACTGAATCAACTGACTCGTGGTACTCTAGTCAACAACTCAGTCTCTTTCTGACATATTTGATTCACAGTGAGTTTTTTAATCTGTTCTTTTAAAATTATCAAGTGAACTATAGTTCCCAAAACCAGCCTAAATGATTCTTTCACAAGTCTGACTGAATTGTTCCAGTTCTCTAGTCAACAACTACAAGTCTCTATTTGACTCACAGTGAGTCCGGATTGATTGTTCGGTTCACAATGAGCAGAACAGCTACATATTTTGTGAACAACTCATTCTTTTGTGTCAGATCATTTCAATGAATCAATTGAACTGGTTCACAAAACCAGGCTAAATTATTTGTTCACAAATTGGACTATAAAATCTTCCTGATTTCATCAATGCACACAAAAAAAGTTGTAATCAAAACGTAATAACATGTTCTGAAATTACTTTCCTTTTCATCTAACGTCATCAGATCTTCTTCATTTTCAATCACCTGCCATATAAACACTTGAATTAACATTAAACTGACTCACTATTGTCTTCTGTAAAGCTGACAATTGAACAATTGATTCATTTTACAGTGTCACTGATCTGAACTGAATCAACTGACTCATTCCAAGCGGTACTGAGTCAACAACTCTCTCTCTTTCAAACATATTTGATTCACAGTGCGTTTTTTTATCTGTTCTTTTAAAATGATCAACTGAACTGGTTCGCAAAACCAACCTAATTTTTTCTTTCACAAGTCTGACTGAATTGTTCCACAGTTCTCTAGTCAACAACTACAAGTCTCTTGTATTTGACTCAAAGTGAGTCAGGATTGATTGTTCGATTCATAATGAGCAGAACAGCTACATATTTTGTGAACAACTCATTCTTTTGTGTCAGATCATTTCAATTAATCAATTGAACTGATTCACAGTCTAAATGATTTGTTCACAGACTATAAAATCTTCCTGATTTCATCAATGCACTAAAAAAAAGTTGTAATCAAAACGTAATAACATGTTCTGAAACTTTCCTTTTCATCTAACGTCATCAAACCTTCTTCGTTTTTCAATCACCTGCCATATAAACACTTGAATCAACATTGAACTGACTCACTATTGTCTCCTGTAAAGCTGACAATTGAACTCATTTCATAATTGATTCATTTTAATGTCACTGATCTGAACTGAATCAACTGACTTGAATTCAGTTTGCACCATCAATCATTATTTTCATGTGTATCGTTGTGAAGTTGCTTTGAAACAATCTGTATTGTATAAAGCGCTATAGAAATAAAGATGCTTTTTCACCGTCAAATAATTCCTGTTGAATAAAATCAAGTGTGGTTCTATGAGTATCTTCACTGAGAAATACGTCACATTATGTTATGTTATGTTATTATATTGTCTTGTTGAGCAGAGGTTTTAAGATCACACACACTTTTCACACGCTGGACGAGGACAAAACACTCGAGCAAAACACATTCGCAAACACATGCTAAAAACAAAACCCATTTACATTTTATATAGACAATTATATTGTTTATAGTCCAAACAATGGTTAAAGGTACACAATGATTTTTCAATGTTGTAATTAAAACAAGACTATTTGAGAATGTTTTACAAGAAAATACTGTCTCAGTCTTTCTACTTTCGAAAATTTGGTTACACTTTATTTTGATGATCCACTGAAGACATTCTAGTTTGCAACTACATGTCAACTAACTAACACACACACAAATACGTTCGTAAGCACACACACACACACACACACACACACACACACACACACACACACACACACACACACACACACACACACACACACACACACACACACGGTACTCACTCACACTCTCAAACACACACTCACACTCACTCACTCACTCACACACACACACACACACACTCACTCACTCACTCAAACACACACTCACTCACTCACTCACTCACTCACACTCTCAAACACACACTCACTCACTCACTCACTCACACTCTCAAACACACACTCACACTCACTCACACACACACTTACTCACTCACTCACTCACTCACTCACTCACACACACTCTCAAACACACACTCACTCACTCACACACACACTCACTCACTCACTCACTCACACTCTCAAACACACTCACTCACACACTCACTCACTCACTCACACTCTCAAACACACACTCACACTCACTCACTCACTCACACACACACTCACTCACTCACTCACTCACTCACTCACTCACTCACTCAAACACACACTCACTCACTCACTCACTCACACTCTCAAACACACACTCACTCACACACTCACTCACTCACTCACTCACTCACTCACTCAAACACACTCACTCACTCACTCACACTCTCAAACACACACTCACTCACTCTCACTCACTCACTCACTAAAACACACACTCACTCACACTCTCAAACACTCACTCACTCACTCACTCACTCACTCACTCAAATACACACTCACTCACTTACTCACTCACTAACACTCTCAAACACACACACACTCACTCACTCACTCACTCACTCACTCACTCACTCACTCACTCACTCACTCACTCACACTCTCAAACACACACTCAATCACTCACTCTGAAGAATAACACATTTTAGGAATCTATTTCAGATATGCTTTCCTACATAAACATCACGGTGAAGAATACTGATTTTAGCATTTGAGGCATAGATGCAAGCAATTCAGGTGTCTGACATTAGCTTTTGTCTTTATGCACTTCCTGACCATTAAGCTCAAAGTACAGCGGTGCCTTTGTCTCTATGATAATGTTAAGGTTTGAAGCAATCAAGTCAGGTTGATTGGATTAGCAATACAATAGAGTGTTATACTGTATGCTGATTGGTTCGGTTTCTCTGGAGAAATCTAGATAACCTGCAATACAGGTTTTTCACTGGATAGAATCAACTCCTCCCTACTTTCCAGTCCCAGAAGTCCCTCCCCCCTTAGAAGGTATATAAATTTCAAGGTAATCTGCTTTAGATTTAGACTGATTTTGTCTTCAATGGCTCTGGGATGGCCCTTGGAACCGGAGTTTCCTGGCCAGTATCAGCATGTGAATAGTTATGCTGATTCAATTGGACTGGTAGTGCTCTCAGAGTAGGGCGTGTTCCCACTTCATTTACATGCTATATTCAGATGTTCCGCCTCTATGTAATCCCTCCCCCTTGGAATGTATATAACTACAATGTAAACTGTTTAGATTTAGACTGTTTGAAAGAATTGCAGCCGCGCTCAATAAAGAAGAACTCCTAATTTGAACGTGATCCAAACTGTCTCCTGGTTCCTGCTTCGATGAAAGAAAACTTTACAACAACTCACACTCTCAAACACTCAAACACTCACTCACTCACTCACTCACTCACTCACTCACTCACTCACTCACTCACTCACTCACTCACTCACTCACTCGTTCACTTACTCACTCACTCACTCACTCACTCTCTCACTCACTCACTCGTTCACTTACTCACTCACTCACTCACTCACACACTCAATCACACACTCACTCACTCACTCACTCACACACTCACTCACTCTCTCACTCACTCACACACTCACTCACTCACACTCGTTCACTTACCACTCACTCACTCACTCACTCACTCACTCACAACACACACTCACTCACTCACTCACTCACTCACTCACTCACTCACACACACACTCACTCACTCACACACTCACTCACTCACACACTCACCTCACTCACATCGTTCACTTACTCACTCACTCACTCACTCACTTACTCTCAAACACTCACTCACTCGTTCACTTACTCACTCACTCACTCACTCACTCACTCACTCACTCACTCACACACTCAATCACACACTCACTCACTCACTCACTCACACACTCACCACTCACTCTCTCACTCACTCACTCACTCACTCACTCGTATCACTTACTCACTCACTCACCACTCACCCACACACTCACTCACACACTCACCACTCACACACTCACTCACTCACTCACTCACACACTCACTCACTCACTCTCCTCACTCACTCACACACCACTCACACACTCACTCACACGTTCACTTACTCACTCACTCACTCACTCACACACTCACTCACTCACTCACTCACTCACTCTCTCACTCACTCACTCGTTCACTTACTCACTCACTCACTCACTCACTCACTCACACTCTCAAACACTCAAACACTCACTTACTCACTCTCTCACTCACTCACTCACACACTCACCTCACTCACTCACTCACACACTCAATCACACACTCACTCACTCACTCACTCACACACTCACTCACTCACTCACTCTCTCACTCTCTCACTCACTCACTCACTCACTCACACACTCACTCACTCACTCACTCACTCACCTCACACACTCACTCACTCTCTCACCTCTCACTCACTCTCTCACTCACTCACTCACTCACTCTCTCACTCACTCACTCACACACTCACTCACTCACACACTCACTCACTCACTCACACACTCAATCACACCACTCACTCACTCACTCACTCACTCACACCACTCACTCACTCACTCACACACTCACTCACTCGTTCCACTTACTCACTCACTCACTCACTCACACTTTCAAACACTCAAACACTCACTCACTCACTCACACTCTCACTCTCTCACTCACTCACTCACACACTTACTCACTCACTCACTCACTCACTCACTCCACACACTCTCAAACACTCACTCACTCACTCTCTCACTCTCTCACTCTCTCACTCTCTCACTCACACACTCACTCACTCACTCTCTCACTCTCTCACTCACTCACTCACACACTCACTCACTCACTCACTCTCTCACTCTCTCACTCACACACTCACTCACTCACTCACTCACTCTCTCACTCTCACTCACTCACTCACACACTCACTCACTCACTCACACACTCTCTCACTCACTCACTCACACACTCACTCACTCACTCACTCACTCACTCACACACTCACTCACTCACTCACTCACTCACTCACACACTCACTCACTCTCTCACTCTCTCACTCACTCTCTCACTCACTCACTCACTCACTCACTCACTCACTCACACACTCACTCACTCACTCACACACTCACTCACTCACTCCACACCTCAATCACACACTCACTCACTCACTCACTCACTCACTCACTCACACACTCACTCACTCGTTCACTTACTCACTCACTCACTCACTCACACTTTCAAACACTCAAACACTCACTCACTCACTCTCTCACTCTCTCACTCACTCACTCACACACTTACTCACTCACTCACTCACTCACTCACTCACACACTCACTCACTCACTCACTCACTCACTCACACACACTCTCAAACACTCACTCACTCACTCTCTCACTCTCTCACTCACACACTCACTCACTCACTCACTCTCTCACTCACTCACTCACTCACACACTCACTCACTCACTCACTCTCTCACTCTCTCACTCACACACTCACTCACTCACTCACTCTCTCACTCTCTCACTCACTCACTCACACACTCACTCACTCACTCACTCACACACTCTCTCACTCACTCACTCACACACTCACTCACTCACTCACTCACTCACTCACTCACTCACTCACTCACACACTCAATCACACACTCAATCACACACTCACTCACTCACTCACTCACTCACACACACTCTCAAACACTCACTCACTCACTCTCTCACTCTATCACTCTCTCACTCAAACACTCACTCACTCACTCTCTCACTCACTCACTCACACACTCACTCACTCACTCACTCACTCACTCACTCACACACTCAATCACACACTCACACACTCACTCACTCACTCACACACTAGGGCAGTCACATTTGAGAAAAATAAAATTCTAACGGATATCAAATACCAAGCTATGTATTCGAATGTATTCGAATATCAACACCCCCCCCCCCCCCCCCCTCCACGAAAAAAAAACAAACAAAAAAAACGTAACGGAGATTCAATCACAACTTTACTAACATGAACAGGACTCCCAAACTTACACTTATAGGACTCATATCCTTGCAAATAAACCTTGCCTTTACACGTGCATCTGGCAATTGGTGCCGACCAGTTGTGCAGGAAAGTACGCAGTCATACGATGTTGGACGCCTGGCGATGCTCTGGCCGTCTGCTGCGTTTCTGGGGCTGTTTACACCTGGCCACTTCATGCGTTTTCTCAGATCGGATAGCTATCTGATTTATCAAAACGATTCCATTTACACCTGGTCACATAGGCCTAAATGTGTTTTTTGCAGAACGGATATAAATCCGATCTTCAATTCCCGCGCTATATATGGATTAATGTCACCGAAAGCAACAGATATGAGCTGCATTTTATTGATCATCAGCTAACATTTCAAAATCAAAGACTGCAATACGAGAAAGCAGCAGCCCTGGTACGAATTTCGTTTCTTTACTTTTAATGAAGATTATTAGGCTATTATTGTGTGTTAAAGCGCCTGCGACTTACTTTCACTTTGATTTGCGATAGTTTGCACGTTGGCTTGACGCTTGATGAATAGATCATCTGCGGTGATGCGTGTTGCAGCGCGCCGTCATATCTGACTATAACATACAGCCTGTAACACGCTTTCAAAAAGCAAACGGTCCTAATCATAGACTGTAAAAAATGAGCTAGACATGGCACTTTAAAAACCGGATAGTTTATTTGTAGTTCGATTACGGATATTTCACGTCATGTTCAAATGCATATTCGAATATCGAATAAAAAGTGACAGCCCTATCACACACTCACTCACTCACTCACTCACTCACTCACTCACTCACTCACACACTCACACACTCACACACTCACACACTCAATCACACACTCACTCACTCACTCACTCACACACTCACTCACTCACACACTCACACACTCAATCACACACTCACTCACTCACTCACTCACTCACTCACACTCTCAAACACTCACTCACTCACTCTCTCACTCACTCACACACTCACTCAATCACACACTCACTCACTCACTCACTCACTCACTCACTCACTCACTCACACACTCACACACTCAATCACACACTCACTCACTCACTCACTCACTCACTCACACTCTCAAACACTCACTCACTCACTCTCTCACTCACTCACACACTCACTCAATCACACACTCACTCACTCACTCACTCACTCACTCACTCACACACTCACTCACTCACTCACTCACACACTCACTCACTCACTCACTCACACACTCACTCACACTCACTCACTCACTCACTCACTCACTCACTCACTCAATCACACACTCACTCACTCACTCACACACTCACACACACACACACACACACACACACACACACACACACAGGAGATAATATCTTCATCTGAACAGGTACATAATAAATCGCACTTCTGCAGATTTTGAGCAAGAGAGAAGAGAGCAGGATATTTGATTTTGCCAATTTGCTGTTGAGTTTAATTAAACGCCTGAAGTAGTTAGGCTGCATCCCAATTAGCATAGCATTACAGTTTGTGAGACCAGGATTAGTGCATCTCAGATCACAGTACACGGAGAATAATATGCCAAAGGTGTCCAGATGGTACACTATTTTAGTGGATTACTGAATTATACATCCGATCCATGCATGCTTTTCTGGGCTAATATCGCCCACAGCTTTACTGAGGAAATGTGGCAAGAAATGTGATGCCAAAGTTGCCAGTGAAGTTGTAAAAAGTCTAAAAGTGAAATAATGAATTTCAAGGTAATGTAAATGCAATCACAAAAAGTATGCAACAAGGTGCAATTTTATGACATGGCAATATTTCCCAGTTAGTTTATACAAATATTGCTGCAGCTTAACTTTATTTATAAAGACAATTTGGTGTTTAAACACATACAACTACACAAACAATTTCCCAAAGCCATTATCAGAACACTCATTAATAAAACCTCAATTAACATCCATTTCTCTGCACAATAATGTCTAATACCTGATCAATACGAGCTGATCATATATTTAAATATTGATCCTATTGATTTATTAATACTCATTACTGCTGAATTATATTATTTGTTGCTCATGCAATTTAATATATTTCATGCTTCAGTGTGAATAAATGTTTTTTTAACAATAATTTTTTAGAGTTCAATAATAGAAACTGTAACTTATGAAGTAAATGAAAAACAATAAAGGATGAAAAATAACGATACATTGTTAAAAGGTTATAGTTCACCCAAAAATGAAAATTATATAAGCCAGTCATTGTAGCTTATAAAGATATAATTATGGATATTTCATAATATAACTCTGTTTGGCTGAAAGAAGAAAGTCATATACACCAATAGGATGACTTGAGGGTGAGTAAATTATGGGACAGATTTAATTTTTGGGTGAATTAGACCTTTAATTAAGGCTTTTTCCTGTTACACGGCTATAACAACTCATTTTACAGCCAGAAATCACTAAACTTGAATATACTGTTATAGAGCTATCAGAACTGACCTTCTTGATATCAGATCATAAAGAAAATAAGTGTTATTGTCCATCTACTGTACAGCATCAGCTCATTTAACAGCACACCGGACAGTTTCAGTGGTTACACTAACGTCTGGCTAAAAGGCACCGGCTTGCACACACTTCTGTTCATTTTCATCTACATTGGTAATGAAGGTCTCAGCATGACACAGGCTTGAAAATAGATATTTTGTAGACACATAGAGTCGTACTGCCGGCATTTACACAGGAATAAAACGTGTGCAAGTGAATCAAACATCTACTTCAATTTTTATTCTCATAATATGACTTCTAATGTAAGTACATTTCATGTTAATTTCATGTTTACTTTAAAGGTGATTCATGTCATTTTTCAATGCTTACATTTTTCCTCTGGCCTGCTCGTTTAGTTGGGTTGAGTCGTGCGGTTGGTTTGCGCAGGTGTGAATGCAGCAATCGCACTCGGTGCGCACCAAAAGCGGACCAAACAAGCGTACCGAGACCTCCTCGGAGAGGAATACGCTTTCAAAGGCTGCTTTCACATCTGTAGTTCGGTTCCAAGGGCGGACCAAGGGCGAAAAATAATACTTTTCACACCACACCGATTGCTCTGGTCCGAATCAGTTGATGAGTTGATGAAACGAACCAAAACCCAGTCACGTGGCAACATCCACATCAATCCAGATGTGTCTTGCACGTATTTCCATAACTGCACTTCGATTGGTCAGAAATAACGTGCGGGGAAATTCCAACACTTGGAAGTAAACAAAGAGGAGGAAAATCCGGCGACAACACGCCGCTGTTTACTACGGAGAGACGACTGCGCGGGCTGGCTGTATCCCTGCTCATAGTTTATTATATAGTTCTACTTTAGGCAAACAATAACATCTGAGAATGAAGCGAGGATGCGGCTTGAAAATAATGTTTTAATGCACGCGGCGAAGGCGCATCACTTCAGGAGGAGACGTGCATTAATGTTGCTAAACAGTGACATAATACACAGCGCCGCTGACTACGGCAGCTGGTTTAGTCCAAAAATGTGCAGTTCTTTGGCAGTTGGGTCTGTTCGAGGTCGGATCACGTTCTCACCACAAACGAACCGCTCAAATTTACAAATTTTTTCTGCGAGGAATACAGTACTCTTTCAGAAGATGCGTTATAGCAGTATAACAGAATAAAAGTGAAAACACGGAAATCTCCATCAATGGCGGGGAGAGAGTTAAGGGAAATCCACAATGGAAATTAAAATGACAGGCAAGGCTCAAAACCACAGGGAAGATAATCCAAACAATGACAGAGTTCAAGAGTTCAAGAGTCCAGAGTCAGAACCATAACACAGGAGACAAGAGAGAGCGCTCAGAAGTGCAGTGCGACACTAACAAGACTTCGCAAAGAGTGAGTGAAAACACAGGGCTTTACAGGATAATGACACACAGCTGGGAGAAATCAAGCATAATGAGTCCAGGCAATGGGTTATTATGGGCAATGAAGTTCATGATCAGTTAGCAGAGGAGATGTGAGGAGGAGATCATGGGCACTCCGGCTGGTGGTCGTGACACTAAAACGGGATTAGTATTACCTGGTGACCTCTAGTCATTTGTAATAATTGCGGAGGTCGTCTGTGATCTTAATCCCGTGCGAATCGTCCATGTCTGTAATTTGTAATGTAAAAATTCCCCCGCAAATGACCTACCATAGTTCGCCGAACACCGAGGTCCTGTGATAATATTAGTCCCGTGCGAATCGACATCTAAGTTTCCATCCACTTGTCAATCGAATTATCTGAAGTTCGGTAAAAAAAACTCATGCGAATAAAGCTGGTGAAAGTGTGTTTCCATCCAACGGATTTAAAGCGAATAAAAACCTGTGCGTCGCACAACATTCAAGCCAACATTTGCGAACAAAGTTTTGCTAGACAAAATGGATTCATTATTTATTCGGCGAGTCTATATTCATGAAATTCAATCGAATTTGACTGTTTCCATAAGGTATTTTTCATTTGATATCACTTAATTCGGATAAAAACGTGTGGATGGAAACATAGCTTGTGATTTGGCGGGGTCGTATATAATATATTCAAGATTTTTGTTTCCTGTGTGCTTTTTTATCCAGCTTTTGTGAAGAATTGAGGCTGCGTTGGAGTGTTTGATAGTATTTTGGGTGCTGGGTCATATCGCTGTACACCATACAACTTACAATTTGCAGAACAAGAAAGCTGAAAACCACCAGAAGAGCAAAAACTAAAAGAATGGTTACGGAGATGAATGACGTGTAGCAGCGTGCGGTAAGGAACATTCTTCTGTTTATAATATGTGACCCTGGACCACAGAAACAGTCACATGGGTCAATTTTATAAATTGAGAACTATACATCAAATGAAAGCTGAATAAATAAGATTTCCATTGATGTGTGGTTTGTTAGGATAGGACAATATTTGGTCGAGACACAACTATTGAAAATCTGGAATCTGAAGGTGCAAAAGAAATCGAAACATTGAGAAAATCTCCTTTAAAGTTGTGCATTTATGTTCACGATTGTGCAGCATCCAGTTCAGTTCAGTTCAAGTGTATTGTCATATGCATATTAGTACAGGGTACCACAGCAATGAAATACAATGTGCCTTGGCACTCTCTCAACATCAGTCAATAAATAACAATCATAAAAACATTAAAACACCCGAGCACAGTAAACACAGTAATAAGCTCAAACCTCAGCCCTCCTGCTGTACTATCATTGAGTAGCCGAATTACCCGAGGGTAACTATCCCTGAAGCGTGATGTGCTCGGCAAACGTCTCCCTGATGGAAGGTGGGAGAAGAGATTGTGTGTACAGAATGACTAGAATCCAGAATAATGTGTTCTTCTTAGTGCTGCGTTTCCAGTAAATGTTTTGGAGCGGTTCAAGAGGAACCCCAATGATTTTAGATGCAGTTTTGACCACCTTTGACCATCCACTCACAAAAATACATGTTTTATATTTTTACGGTAGGAAATTTACTAAATATCTTCATGGATCATGATCTTTACTTAATATCCTAATGATTTTTGGCATAAAAGAAAAATGGATAATTTTGACCCATACAATGTATAGTTGCTATTGCCACAGATATACCCGTGCGGCTCCAGACTGGGTTTGTGGTCCAGCGTCACAACAAGACATTTCTAAGCAATAGCTATTGACATCATATCCGGGATATAAGTCAGTAAATTCGAGTAAAATCACATGCTTCGCTTATCCTGTGTGAATTCAGATGTGTGTGTGTGTGTGTGTGTGTGTGTGTGGGGGGGGGGGTAATTTCTAAATCACACAAGGTCCCCAGATAAAACTAATCCAGAGCGAATAGGGCTTTAGCCACATTTTCATCAATATGTCATTTGTAGGATGAATTCCCAAAAAGTGTAACTCTGTAATGTTTTCATAACATTGATCTGCTGGTTTGAACAGCCTGACCTCAACCAAAGGCGTGAGTTGGGGGCGGGACTATCTGTTTGTCCAACCAATGGAAGATGTTTGGGAAACATGTTTAAAGACAGGCATTATTTTTGCAATTCCATTTAGCATAAATTATTACACCTTTAAATACAACCAAACTGAAATGAAAATAAAGGTACTAACCATAAAAAAGATAAATTAAAATATAGTGAAAATGTCATGAATATTTATTTAGTGAAGAAAATTTTATATACCTCCACACTCTCTCTCTCTCTCTCTCTCTCTGTGTGTGTGTGTATGTGTGTGTGTGTGTGTGTGTGTGTGTGTGTGTGTGTGTGTGTGTGTGTATGTGTGTAAATAATTTTTTTAAAGAAATTATACATTTTATTCAAAAAGGACAATAAATTATAATGATTTCTGAAGGATCATGTGACACTGAAGACTGGAGTAATGATGCTTTGAGCTTGTCCGCATAAACATACTATTTAAAAATGCAGATAATGCTTATATGGTCGTCAACTAATGAGACGCTACCTTTGGTTCAAAATGGCGATTAAAAATCAATGCTTTTCGACTTTAATAAGATCTCCCCAAGAAATGGCACGAATTAATCTGGTGTTCTTTACGATTCTTTCTGACAACAAACACTTGATCTTCACAAACTCCTCATTTCGACTTCAAGAGTTGG
>JARPMJ010008034.1:0-37721 GCA_033366665.1 Phoxinus dragarum
CGTCAGTCCTGCCCAGCCAGAGCAAGAGCTTCACGTCAGTCCTGCCCAGCCAGAGCCAGAGGTTCACGTCACGTCTGCCCTGCCAGAGGCCGTTCAAGAGTCTCGTCCCACCAAGACTGCCCTTACGCCTGTGTCTTCGGACAAGATGGCCGACTCCACGCCTGTGTCTACGGACAAGATGGCCGACTCCACGCCTGTGTCTTCGGACAAGATGGCCGACTCCACGCCTGTGTCTTCGGACAAGATGGCCGACTCCACGCCTGTGTCTTCGGACAAGATGGCCGACTCCACGCCTGTGTCTTCGGACAAGATGGCCGACTCCACGCCTGTGTCTTCGGACAAGATGGCCGACTCCACGCCTGTGTCTTCGGACAAGATGGCCGACTCCACGCCTGTGTCTTCGGACAAGATGGCCGACTCCACGCCTGTGTCTTCGGACAAGATGGCCGACTCCACGCCTGTGTCTTCGGACAAGATGGCCGACTCCACGCCTGTGTCTTCGGACAAGATGGCCGACTCCACGCCTGTGTCTTCGGACAAGATGGCCGACTCCACGCCTGTGTCTTCGGACAAGATGGTCAGGTCAGGTCATCTTTATTTATATAGCGCATTTTACAATACAGATTGTATCAAAGCAGCTTCACAGTGATAACATGAAAATAATACAAAAAAGAATTTCATCATCGTCCACCTTTAAGGCAGATCTATAATATTGTTGAATACTAAATGTCCCCAACTAAGCAAGCCAGAAGGTAAGGCAACAGCGGCAAGGAACCAAAACTCCATCAGGTGACAGAAGGGAGAAAAAAACCTTGGGAGAACCCAGGCTCAGTCGGGGGCCAGTTCTCCTCTGGCCAATGAGTGAACAGTGTATGAAGTTCAGATTGAATCAGAGTATTTGTCCAGTTCCGGTTGGTTGAAGTCGGAGTGGAGAGGAGGAGAGACTGGTTGACACTTCAGGTCAGCGGCGTCGTCGTGTCCTGGCGCTGGTCCTTCATCAGATCTGGATACGGCCTGGTTCCGGTGGACAGCGGTAAACCTCGGGATAGACAGAGAGACTAATATTAGCGTAGACGCCATCCTTCTTATGATGTACCAAGTACATCAGGATTACGGGAAGTGTTCCCGGTCCCGGCTGTTCTAAACTATGCAGCCTAATTATATAAGTCTATAATGTGTTATGTGTATGCTAGGCCGAAGAGATGTGTTTTTAGTCTAGATTTGAACTGACAGAGTGTGTCTGCTTCCCGGACAATGGTAGGAAGACTGTTCCAAAGTTTTGGTGCTAAGTAGGAAAAGGATCTACCGCCAGCAGTCGATTTTGATATTCTAGGTATTATTAACTGGCCGGAATTTTGAGATCGCAGTAGACGTGAAGGACTATAATGCGTTAAGAGCTCGCTCAAGTACTGCGGAGCTAAACCATTTAGTGCTTTGTAAGTGATCAGCAATATTTTAAAATTTATACGATGTTTAATAGGCAGCCAATGCAGTGTTGACAGAACGGGGCTAATATGGTCATACTTCCTGGTTCTGGTAAGAACTCGAGCTGCTGCGTTTTGAACTAGCTGTAGTTTGTTTGTTAAGCGTGCAGGGCAACCACCCAGTAGAGCATTACAATAATCTAGCCTTGAGGTCATAAACGCATGAACTAATTGTTCTGCATTATTCATTGAGAGCATATGACGTAATTTAGATATATTTTTAAGATGGAAGAAAGCGGTTTTACAGATACTAGACACATGACTTTCAAATGAAAGATTGGTATCAAAGAGCACACCCAGGTTCCTAACCGACGACGAAGACTTAACAGAGCAGCCATCAAGTGTTAGACAGTACTCTAGGTTATTACGTGTGGAAGTTTTTTGTCCAATAATTAGAATCTCAGTTTTTTCTGAATTTAGTAGTAGGAAATTACTAGTCATCCAATTTTTTATATCAGCTATGCATTCCGTTAATATTGTGAGTTGGTAGGTTTCGTTAGGTTTTGAAGAAATATACAGCTGAGTATCGTCGGCATAACAGTGAAAGCTAATTCCATGTTTCCTAATGATATCTCCTAATGGTAGCATATACAGAGTGAACAGCAGCGGTCCTAGTACTGAGCCTTGTGGTACGCCATACTGAACTTGTGATTGATAAGACATCTCTTCATTTACTGCTACAAACTGATAACGGTCAGATAGGTATGATTTAAACCATGCTAGTGCAATTCCACTAATGCCAACATAATGTTCTAGTCTATTTAAAAGGATGTTGTGGTCAATGGTGTCAAATGCAGCACTAAGATCCAGTAATACTAATAGAGAGATACAACCACGATCGGATGATAAGAGCAAATCATTTGTGACTCTAACGAGAGCTGTCTCGGTACTATGGTACGGTCTAAATCCGGACTGAAAATCCTCGCAGATATCATTTCTTTCAAGAAAAGAACACAGTTGTGAGGATACTGCTTTTTCTAATATCTTTGACAGAAATGGCAGATTAGAGATCGGCCTGTAATTGACTAGTTTTGTAGGATCAAGTTGCTGTTTTTTAACAAGCGGTTTAATCATAGCTAGCTTAAAGGTTTTTGGTACGTATCCTAGAGACAAAGATGAATTAATGATATTAAGAAGAGGATCTATGACATCTGGAAGCATCTCTTTCAGCAGCTTAGTCGGTATAGGGTCTAACATGCACGTTGTCGATTTAGATGATTTGACGAGTTTGCAAAATTCTTCCTCCCCTATAGCAATGAATGAATCAAATTTTCCCTCAGGGAGACTACAATGCACTTCCTGATGCGATACTGTATTAGACGGTTGCATAGTTATAATTTTGTCCCTGATATTATCGATCTTATAAGTGAAGAAGTTCATAAAGTCATTACTGCTGTGTTGCTTGGAAACTTCTGGGCTTGAAGCTTTCTTTTTCGTTAGTTTAGCCACTGTTTCAAATAAATACCTAGGATTATGTTTATTTTCTTCTAATAGGGTTGAAAAATAAGCAGATCTAGCAGCTTTTAAGGCCTCTCTGTAAGCAATCGAGCTCTCCTTCCATAAAATCCGAAACACCTCTAGTTTTGTTTTCTTCCAGTTGCGCTCCATTTTTCTGGCTGCTCTCTTAAGGGCCTGAGTGTGCTCGTTGTGCCACGGCGTTGGACTATGTTCTTTAATCTTCTTTAAGCGCAGCGGAGCAACTGTGTCTAAAGTGCTGGAAAAGAGAGAGTTAAAAGTTTCTGTTGCAATATCAAGTTCTTCTAAGCTATCCGGGATGCTGAGCTGATGAAACTGATTAGGAAGATTATTGATAAAGCAATCTTTAGTGGCAGAAGTGATCGGTCTAACATATTTATAACACGGAGTCGGCTTTGCAGCCTTGGCTAAATGTAATTTACACGAGACTAGATAGTGATCTGAGATGTCATCGCTCTGCTGCAGTATTTCAACGGCATCAACATCTATTCCATGTGATAGTATTAGATCTAGAGTATGATTACGACAATGAGTCGGTCCTGACACGTGTTGTCTAACTCCAATTGAATTTATAATGTCTTTAAATGCCAATCCCAATGCATCTTTTTCATTATCTATGTGTATATTAAAGTCACCAACAATTAGTACTTTATCTGCAGCCAATACTAATTCTGATAGAAAGTCCGCAAATTCTTTTATAAAGTCTGTATGGTGCCCTGGTGGCCTGTATACAGTAGCCAGCAGAATTTTCAAACGTGATTTATCGTTTACACTATATATTTTTACATTAAGCACCAACACTTCAAAAGAATTATATTTACAACTAGATTTCTTAGTGGTTTTGAAAATATTACTATAAATTACAGCAACACCTCCTCCTTTGCGTTTCAGACGAGGTTCATGTTTATAACCGTAATCTTGTGGGGTTGACTCATTTAAAGCAATGTAATCGTTTAGTTTTAGCCAGGTTTCTGTTAAACACAGCACATCTAGGTTATAATCTGAAATCATATCATTAACTATTAGCGCTTTTGAAGTAAGAGATCGAATATTCAGCAACCCAAGCTTTATCATTTGCTCATTTGTATTATATCTGTTTTTTATTTGTTGAAGATCAATTAAATTTTTAACCTTAGATGGGTTTGAACGTATTTTGGATTTCCAAGTTCGGGGAACAGACACAGTCTCTATATGATGATATCTAGGTGAAAGAGGCTCTATGTGATGGGATTTATCTGACCTTGGTGACGTGAGGCCGCTAGCAGACGGTCGGTTAAGCCAGTCTGTCTGCTTCCTGACCTGAGGCCCAGATTGTCATGTTTTATCTCTAAGACTATGAGCCAAATTACTAGAGAGAAGAGCAGCACCATCCCAGGAGGGATGAATACCATCTCTTTTCAACAGGTCAGGTTTGCCCCAAAAACTTTTCCAATTGTCTATGAATTCTATATTATTTCGTGGACACCACCCAGACAGCCAGCCATTGAGTGAACACAATCTACTAACTATCTCATCACTCCGGCGAACAGGAAGGGGGCCAGAGCAAATTACAGTGCTTGACATCGTACTTGCGAGTTCACACACCTCTTTAATATTAATTTTGGTGATCTCCGACTGGCGGAGTCGAACATCATTAGTGCCGACGTGAATAATAATCTTAGAGAATTTACGTTTAGCATTAGCCAGCACTTTCAAATTTGCTTTGATGTCAGGCGCTCTGGCTCCCGGCAAACATGTGACTATGGTGGCTGGTGTCTCTATTTTCACGTTCCGTGTAATAGAATCGCCAATAACTAGGGCACAATCAGAATAATTCTCAGTGGGTGTTTCACTGAGCGGGGCAAATCGATTTGTTATCGAACGGAAAAGTGGTTTTTTGATCCGCGACTAGAGCGATCTCTCACTGTCACCCATCTGCCCTGCTGCACGGGCTCTACTTCAGCCGGAACCGACTCATGTAAAGAGTTCACTAGGCTAGGCGCATCCAAAATACTATCTAAAGCTCTAGCACTCTTCTTACTATTCTCGATTAAAGTTTGGATGCGTGTCTCTAGTTCTGAAATCTTCTCCGTCAGCCTGACTGTCTCCTTGCATTTATCACATATAAATCCTATATTGCCGACAGAGAAGGCTATGGTAAACATGTGACATGAAGTGCAGGTGACAATAACAGGAGAAGACATTACTCACCGTGTGTGTTGACTGATTCTTACTCACCTGGGCTTTTATGAACTCAAAGGCGCGGGCGCGCGAGAGAAAAATAAATAACTGAGCGCACGGGTGGTGCGTTAAAAGGCTAGCGAGTTAGCGTGTTGTGCTGACAATAACGGAAGCTAGCAATGTCAGGTTAATCTGAGATGTTGAGTAAGCTGTATTTAGTAGTATAAACAACTAGAATTTATAATAAATGATGGTTCAAAACAGAAAGAAATACGAAGCTAATACGAGGCTTAGACGCAGCAAACAAACTCACAGCAGCAGCAGTCACAGAGAGGCAGACAGGAGCAATCGATGAGCCGTGTGTGTTGGCCACCGCATCCCCGGAGCCTGTTCCTGAGCCGGTGTCTGTTCCTGAGCCGGTGTCTGTTCCTGAGCCGGTGTCTGTTCCTGAGCCGGTGTCTGTTCCTGAGCCGGTGTCTGTTCCTGAGCCGGTGTCTGTTCCTGAGCCGGTGTCTGTCGCTGTTCCCGAGCCGGTGTCTGTCGCTGTTCCCGAGCCGGTGGTGCTGTTGCAGTTCCCGAGCCGGTGGCGTCTGTTGCAGTTCCCGAGCCGGTGGCGTCTGTTGCAGTTCCTGAGCCGGTGGCGTCTGTTGCAGTTCCTGAGCCGGTGGCGTCTGTTGCAGTTCCTGAGCCGGTGGCGTCTGTTGCAGTTCCTGAGCCGGTGGCGTCTGTTGCAGTTCCTGAGCCGGTGGCGTCTGTTGCAGTTCCTGAGCCGGTGGCGTCTGTTGCAGTTCCTGAGCCGCTGGCGTCTGTTGCAGTTCCTGAGCCGCTGGCGTCTGTTGCAGTTCCTGAGCCGCTGGTGTCTGTGACTGTTCCTGAGCCAGGGTCGATCCCTGTCCCGCCTTGGTCTTCACCGCCATGGCCGCTCGAGTGGTCGTCTTCACCCTGGTCGTCTCCGCCATGGCCGCCCGAGTGGTCGTCTTCACCCTGGTCGTCTCCGCCATGGCCGCCCGAGTGGTCGTCTTCACCCTGGTCGTCTCCGCCGTGGCCGCCCGAGGGGTCTTCTCCGCTGTGGCCGCCCGAGGGGTCTTCACCGCCGTGGCCGTCCAAGGAGTCTTCACCGCCGTGGCCATCCAAAGGGTCGTCTTCATCCTGGTCGTCGCCCGAGGGGTCTTCACCGCCGTGGCCGCCCGAGGGGTCTTCACCGCCGTGGCCGCCCGAGGGGTCTTCAACGCCGTGGCCGCCCGAGGGGTCGTCTCCGCCCTGGCCGCCCGATGGACTGTATGCTCCGCCCTGGTCGCCTGCACAGCCGGCTCCGCCCTGGTCGCCTGCACAGCCGGCTCCGCCCTGGTTGCCTGCACAGCCGGCTCCGCCCTGGTCGCCTGCACAGCCTGCTCCAGGCCCTCTTCCGCTCCACGGGCCTGGCCCTCCATCCCGCCCCCGGGTCCGCCTCCGCTCCACCTCCCTCCTGGACAGTTTTTTGGAGCGTCTGGAATCCGCTCCTTAAAGGGGGGGCTATGTAACGGTCACCAGCTGGAGTGCCCTTGAGAGCCACCTGAGGGCACTCCACATCAAGACTATTATCATTCACTCACAGACTACATCTCCCATCATTCTCTGCCTGGACTCATCATCACTTGTCACTGATCACACTCACCTGTACCTCATTCACTGATTGCATTTCACCTGTGTCTCATCCTGTTAGTCTGTCTATTTATACCTTGTTCATTCATTCACTCACCGCGAAGTCTTGTCTAGTGTTTCACTGCAATTCCGAGCGTTTTCCCTGGTTTTTGTCATTTGGTTTTTGGATATCATCCTCTGGTCCCTGGATTACTCTCTTGCCTCTGGTCCCTGGATTACTCTCTTGCCTCTGGTCCCTGCCTGTTTTGTTTGTTTGTTTGTTTCTTTGTTTGACTGCCTGTCTGTGTATGACCCTTGCCTATACATTGGATTACGCTTCTGGATTGCCCCATACAATAAAGCTGCGTTTGGATCTAAAACCTCGTCTCGGAGCAGTTCATAACACTAATGCACCAGCTAACATTGTCATTGTTTGTTTATCTAAATAAGCAGCCTGTCTTGCTAAAAATTTTATTCGATTATTTATTTTCGATAAAGCTACAGCTGCCATGCTATCTCCAGTCATTTTGTTATCAAGAATACATCCCGAAAATTTCACTTCTTGTTTAAAAGTAAAACACCCACCCTTATTTCTGAATTGGGACATTTCTTCAATTTTGCAGCAGAACCGAATAAAATAACCTCAGTTTTCCCTAAGTGCAAAAATAGCTTATTTTCAAAACACCAATTAGACACTTCTACAATTTCTCTTCTTAACTTGTTTTCTATTTATTCTTTATTTTCATCAGTAACTATTATTATGGCATCATCCGCATATAATGATAAGTGGCTAGAACAGGCCATCTTTAAATCATTTATATAAATTAAAAAAAGTAAGGCCCCTAATACACTACCTTGTGGTACTCCACAAGAGATCGGCAAAGAGTCTGAGCACACTCCATTTATATCGACCATTTGACACCTATTCGTGAGATAGGATTTGATCCATTTACATGAGTTAGAGTCAAAACCCATAGCATTTAATTTTAGCAACAGAATGTTATGGTCAACTGTGTCGAAGGCTTTTCGTAAATCGAGCAATACCATCCCACTTAATTTACCTTTATCTATTCCTTTCTTTATATAATCCGTCAAATATAGAATAGTTGTCTCTGTGGAATGCAACCTTCTAAAACCAGACTGAAATTCATATAAAATATTAAAATTGGAAATATATTCTTCAATTTGGTCAAAGAATTTTTTTTTTTCAAAAATTTTGGATAACGAAGACAGGATTGACACAGGCCTATAATTATTACACTCTAGCCTACTCCCTTTTTTAAAAAGAGGAAAATTTTTAGCTCGTTTAAATTCAGCCGGTACCTTATTCTGGCAGATAGAGAGATTTAAAATATGAGTAACCATTGGAGTTATAAAATTAGCAGCGTCTTTAATAAACTTAGCCGGAATATTATCCAACCCTGTGGCTTTATTGCACTTCAATTCACTTAGTTTCTTATAAACAGTCATCTCTTTTACTTTGTTAAATGAAAAACCTCCCAAGGCAACACCACAATTATCATAATATTCTTTAACCAAATTATCATCATATAAATCTGATTGTGCTGGAAGCTCTTTTACTAAATTTTCGCCCACCGTAGTAAAAAACTCATTTAAACAATTAGCTACCTTTTTCTGATCTGTCATTAATTGGCCATTAATTTTGAGACTGATTTTTGAATCTTTATTTTTAACCTTTTGCCGATAGCCTAAACCACTCAAGATTCGCCATAGTTTTTTAGAGTCTTGTTTAGCTTCACTGATTTCATTCGTCAAAAAAAAATGTTTGGCCTCTTTAATCTTGCATCTTATCTCATTTCTTTTACGTTTAAATTTGTTATAATTGTCATTATTTCCAACTTTTTTGAATAATTTTAAGCTATTATTGCGTTCCTTGATATCTTTTAAAATACTATCTGTCATCCAGGGTTCTGTTCTTTGTTTAATTCTTTTTTCTTTGCAAGGTGCAACTTTATTCAGAACTTGCACAAATCTCTTTTTAAACCTGTCCCAAACTATATCCACATCATCAAACTGCATCACTTCTTTCCAATTAGCCTTGCTTAGTTCCTCAACAAAAATTTGTGGACTGTATCTTATAAGCGATCTAATTTTTAATGTATTATGGTGACTTATAGCCTCTCTCTTTAATTTCCTAAATACATATACCATATTATGATCACTTAAGCCAACCTCCAAAACACCACTTTTATATATCCTAGAAATGTCTGAAACCAATATAACATCAATAATTGTACTGCTTTTCGAAGTAATTCTGGTTGGGTCACTGATAATTTGTTTCAATGCATATGATTTACAAAATGAACTGAACTGCTTAAAAACTGATGAATCTTTTTTCAACATATCTGTATTTAAATCACCCAAAATAAGCAATTCTTGACCTAAAACATAATTAGACATATTTAAAACCTCATCCAGACTCTCATAAAAGTCACTTTGATCCGGAGGACGATAACAAACACCAACCAAAATCGGTTTACTCTTTGGCAACAAAACTTCAAGCCAAATCGCCTCCACTGTAGAGTTTACTCGTTGTGCCAGGGAATCGTGAAGGAAGAGTAGTGAAGAGATGGGGTGGGTCCAGGTAAGGGGGCGTTGTCCGACGGTCGCACGCGCTTCTCTTCCTCCTTGGAGGTGTGAGGGGGCGGCTGTGGACATCGCTTGACCCAGAGCCTGAGCCGTGACTTTCGTAGCACATGGGCATATTCAGAGAGTTCCTGCATTCTCTCTAGGTCGGGACCACGCTCGTCAGATATCATCTCCTTGCTCATCCTCGTACCTGGATAGTGGATATAGAAGGACCAGGGTGGGAAGCAGCTGAGGTGACTCTTTTCTATCTTTTGTAAAAGAACGAGAGCCTCTAGCGAAGTGTGACGTGTGCTATGCTCCAGCCGTGAGATTAATTGAATTCGCTTCTCTGAATAGTGACACATCATTCGGCTCTGAAGAACAAAGCTGAATGAGTGAAGCATGCTTGGGGAGTGGCCAGACATGCAAGTTTCACTCGCCAATTTCATTGGCCTTTTTCTGAATAGGTCAGAGGCAAGGCCGGACTTACCATTGGGCTTGACTTGGCTGCAGCCCATGGTCCCCGCCCAGTAGGGGGCCCCCTCCCTTACCCGTTTTCGTTCGTTTGTTTTGTTCGGTTAACTTGTATACCAGATATCCAGAAATGATTAGCCGTATTTCCACTGTCTGGCCATGTGAGAGCGTGGGCTATAATCAGTTCAAAGGCCCAGAATGTGTTACACGTTCCTCTAACGTCAAGAAAACTGGACACTTTCACATTCCCGGAACCAACACTGAACGTTTGGAGAACGTTCTTATAACAAAAGTCTGAAAAAAAAAAGCTGGGCTGACACAGACGAAAATAAAAGACTATCAGTCAAAGCTCAGCTTTAGGAGGGGAAGAAATAGGGCAGGATAAGGAGAAAAAGAAAGATGAGGAGAGAGCAGGTATTGACAAATAATCGAATGCCCACTGACATGGTTTTAAAGCTTTTTCTTATAAATTGTTTTGGCCTTCAAAAGTCTTAAAGGGGAGATGAAGCACTCAATCAAGTTTACATAATTTACAAGATGGATTTCCACTATAATCAAAAAATATATAAGAAACGTGAAAAATGTTAAGGATATAAAAGAAAAAAGAAAAAACGTTTTAACTTTCGCGGCCAGGGCGCCGCCATTTTGCAGAATTCTAACCTGAGACGTCACGGGGTTGGTTGGCTCTGTGTGCAGTGAATGACAGAGATAGAGTGAACCAGAATAAGCTGACAGTCTGCTGATTGTTGTTTTAACCACAGGGCCACAGAATCTGTTCAATACAGTTTGTCTGTATTGGTTCATTTGAAAAGTCAGGTTTCACTTAGGGGAAAAACGTCAAAAAGACAGGAAAGTTTGCTTCACTTTTTTCAAATACGCTGGACAGTCAGATCCCAAACAAGCAAAAATCATTTCCGCTGATCAAAAAGGAGACCACGGTGGACACAGTAGCCTAGTATCGATATCTCGTTATTTCGACATAAATAAGGGAACATTCTAATCTGCATTAAGCCACATTAAGCGTTCTTATAGCCTAATGGTTTTCTATGGGAGGAAAATGCTTAACCGTTCATATTATGCGCTCATCTGATTTTTAGGATTTAGTATAAATTCTTAGGATTTTAGTATCATAATGATTAGGCTAATAAATGCACGCACAATTATCCGTGAACTTGATTTGAACAAATGCCTTTCAACTTGTGTGTGCAAAATTCAGAATTAAATTAATGTGCAGAAATTTGTACAAATAAGAGAGTATGTAGGCCTACTATACTAGCCATTAAAAAAGCGCGTTTCATATTTGTTAAAATATTATAGGCCTAATGTTATTTATTTTTTCCATTTATGTTGATTTATGAAAAGTGAACAGCACGACCGAGATAGGATGCGCATGAGACATGGAGCGGGTCAGACATGATTTTGACCGTTGAAGTTGTTATAGAAAGCCTTTCTTTAAAGTGAATTTCGTTTTGTATAAATTGTATCTTAATTTTAATAAATATTTCATCAACCAATTGCCTGTATTTAATGAATAGGCCGACGAAACAAATATATCAGAGGCGCCCGCGCGCTCACTTGCATTGCACGTGAACTAGAGCACATCCTAACTTAACGAAACTCAGTGTATGCCTCACACAGACATGACAAATACATCAATACACAAAGCTTGAAATGTCTTTAAACGAAATAATTCCAAACGAAAAAGGCTACTCTCTGATTATGTAAAAACTTCATCTTTGCAGCCCAGTCGACACTTTTAGAGAAAACACTTGTTTATTAATAAAAATCAATACACGTGTCACCGGATTTACAGATGCACGCACACATTATTTCGAAATAACGAGATATTGTGTTGAAATAACATTATTATTAATAATAGCCTACATCTTTCATTCATCAGTTCATAAATAAAAAAAAAAGAACTATGAACATGAACTAGTTCATTATCATCTGTGTGAACTGAACTTTGAGCTAGTTCTTTTTAAGTATGAACTGGCACAACACGGGACGCTCCAGTGTCTCCACTCGGACATCCTTCAGGGAGAGCATTGCCACTTCCAACACGTCTACCTCCCAACACAGCATAGTAAATGTGCACGCCATGGTGATGCAAGATTGACCACGCAATAGATGGTCAAGATCAGCCTCTTGACAGCAGATAGACTCTGAAACGGTGGGCAATGGGCATCGCAGTACAGCAGCCACACTGACACCAGGTAGCGTTCCCAACCCGCTCTTCTCCCCAAACCACCACCGGCTGTTCGACATACCGACGCACTGCTCGGTTCTAATGCCGAACACGGCCGTGTCTGTGGGTGGGGTGGTAATGTGGGCTGTTGTGCATGGCTACACTATGGTGACACAAGTTGTCCCAAAAAGTATTGCTATATAATGATACTCAATATGTTGTCCCACGGTGAGTCATTTTTCCCTGTTGCACCTACACAAAATGGGTTCCCCCACCTGCCAAATCCCACTTTAACCACTGATTATGATGACTATTGACTATAGGCATGTTTCATATTAATTGTTCTAAGAACCTCAAAGCACGTTTACATTTTTGTGTAATTTGTGATACCATAATGATGTTTGTAGCGTAAGTAGGGCCCAAACATAAACTCAAGCCCAGGGGCCCCCAGCACCCTATGTCCTGCCCTGGTCAGAGGTGTTTGGGGGTCTCAAGAGCGACTCCTTGTGTTGGTATTCAGTCACAATGTCAAAGTGACAGACAGAAAGGGAACTTCAAAGCAAGCTTTATTTAATTTATCTCTGTTTGTTTCAGGGTTCACTGTGCACGGTCCCTCTGGTCTTGTGGTTGCTTCTCTGGGATCTTCAGTGGTTTTGCCCTGTTATGTTGATAGACCTTTACCAGTGAAGAGTCTGGAGGTGGAGTGGAGAAGAGCAGACTCAGAGACTCTGGTTCATCTGTATCAAGATGGTGCGAGTCGATCAGAGGTACAGCAGCAGGAATATCAGGATAGAGCTCATTTCTTTACTGATCAGATTCAACATGGAAACTTCTCCCTCCGTCTGGACAATCTGAGAGCAGAAGATGAGGGTCAATACACATGTAAAGTTTACAGTCAGCAGGATTCTGGTGAGACTGAGGTTCAAATAAAAGTTGATAATGTTGGTGAGTGTGGATCACATTAGTGCCTTCCTTTTATATGATTTTACATAAAATAATTACATAATTGACATCTCACTTTGTGATATTAACACTGTTTGTTCTTTCAGAGCGTCTGCTGGTATCAGGATCGAGTCGCTCCATATCTGCGTCTGTGGGTGAAGACGTCACTCTGAACTGCTCTGTAGACTCTCACATCACACCTGAAGACATTGAAGAGGTCTCATGGAGGAAAACAGATGAAGAAGAAGATATTCCAGTTCTGCTCTATCAAAGCAATGAGGCTTTTCCAGATTCATCAGATGAACAATACAGAGACAGAGTTGAGTTCTTCACTGATGAAATCCCCAAAGGAAACTTCTCTCTCAGACTGAAGAGTGTCAGAACTGAGGACAAAGGAGTTTACATGTGTCAAGTGTTTGCTGGAGGACTTTCAGCCAATGCAACTGTGGTACTGGAGAGACTGGGTGAGTTTTAATGGATCAATAAACAATACACAATCTTAGAGGCCTAAACTAACAAAAGTTAAGTTTATTAACATTTACTATGAGTTTGATTAACGATCAGCTAATTATATGATCTAAGTCTGAAAGATTTTTACAAAATGCAACTGTACTGGAGGGACTGGGTGAGTAATAAATATGAAAAATATGCCACTTTTGGAGGTTAAACTAAGACACAAGTTTAATTTAATTATTAATTTATGTTCAGTTGTACATAGTCAATAAGGGCTGCAACTAACGATTATTTTAATAACCGATTAATCTGTGGATTATTATTTTTGTTTAAAGGGACCTGAGCTGTCAGAACAATAAATAATAAGAAAAATACAAATCAGAAAACTTGACAGGATTTGTTTAAACGTCAGAACTTGTTCTCTACACTACACTCACAAACACTCACAGACACACTCTCACACTCACAAACACTCACAGACACACTCTCACACTCACAGACACACTCTCACAGACACACTCTCACACTCACAAACACTCACAGACACACTCTCACACTCACAAACACTCACAGACACACTCTCACACTCACAGACACACTCTCACAGACACACTCTCACACTCACAAACACTCACAGACACACTCTCACACTCACAAACACTCACAGACACACTCTCACACTCACAGACGCACACACTCACAGACGCTCACACTCACAGACGCACACACTCACAGACGCACACACTCACAAACACTCTCACACTCACAGACGCACACACTCTCACACTCACAGACGCACACACTCACAGACGCACACACTCACAGAAGCACACACTCACTGACGCACACACTCACTGACGCACACACTCACTGACGCACACACTCACAGACGCACACACTCACAGACGCACACACTCTCACACTCACAGACGCACACACACACACACACACACACTCACAGACGCACACACTCAGACACACACTCACAGACGCACACACTCAGACAGACACACTCACAGACACACACACTCACAGACGCACACACTCACAGACGCACACACTCACAGACACACACACTCACAGACACACACACTCACAGACACACACACTCACAGACACACACACTCACAGACACACACACTCACAGACACACACACTCACAGACACACACGCTCAGACGCACACACTCACTCACAGACGCACACACTCACTCACAGACGCACACACTCACAGACGCACACACTCACAGACGAAACACACTCACAGACGCACACACTCACAGACGCACACACTCACAGACGCACACACTCTCACACTCACAGACGCACACACACACACACTCTCACACTCACAGACGCACACACTCACTGACGCACACACTCACTGACGCACACACTCACTGACGCACACACTCACAGACGCACACACTCACAGACGCACACACTCTCACACTCACAGACGCACACACACACACACACACACACTCACAGACGCACACACTCAGACACACACACTCACAGACGCACACACTCAGACAGACACACTCACAGACACACACACTCACAGACGCACACACTCACAGACGCACACACTCACAGACACACACACTCACAGACACACACACTCACAGACACACACACTCACAGACACACACACTCACAGACACACACACTCACAGACACACACACTCACAGACACACACGCTCAGACGCACACACTCACTCACAGACGCACACACTCACTCACAGACGCACACACTCACAGACGCACACACTCACAGACGAAACACACTCACAGACGCACACACTCACAGACGCACACACTCACAGACGCACACACTCTCACACTCACAGACGCACACACACACACTCACAGACGCACACACACACACTCAGACAGACACACTCACAGATAGACACACTCAGACACACACACACACACACACACTCACAGACAGACACACTCACAGACAGACGCACACACTCACAGACGCACACACTCACTGACGCACACACTCACTGACGCACACACTCACAGACGCACACACTCACAGACAGACACACTCACAGACACACACACACACTCACAGACGCACACACACTCACAGACGCACACACACTCACAGACGCACACACACTCACAGACGCACACACACTCACAGACGCACACACACTCACAGGCGCACACACACTCACAGACGCACACACACTCACAGACGCACACACACTCACAGACGCACACACACTCACAGACGCACACACACTCACAGACGCACACACACTCACAGACGCACACACACACACTCACAGACGCACACACACACACTCAGACAGACACACTCACAGACAGACACACTCACAGACACACACACACTCACAGACAGACACAGTCACAGACAGACGCACACACTCACTGATGCACACACTCACTGATGCACACACTCACTGACGCACACACTCACTGACGCACACACTCACTGACGCACACACTCACAGACGCACACACTCACAGACGCACACACTCACTGATGCACACACTCACTGATGCACACACTCACTGATGCACACACTCACAGACGCACACACTCACAGACGCACACACTCACTGATGCACACACTCACTGATGCACACACTCACTGACGCACACACTCACTGACGCACACACTCACTGACGCACACACTCACAGACGCACACACTCACAGACGCACACACTCACAGACAGACACACTCACAGACACACACACACACACTCACAGACGCACACACACTCACAGACGCACACACACTCACAGACGCACACACACTCACAGACGCACACACACTCACAGACTCTCACAATGAAACCTGATCCACAGTGCCTGAAAACAGGAAAACATACATGATGAGTGTTGGGTGTGTGCGTGATCAGTACTCGGGTTACTGTGAAGGCTCAGTGAGTGAGAGTGAGCCTGGTGTGATCGTGACAACATTACTGTATTAAAGTCAAACTTTTTTTAACAATCCCTAGGACACATTTCTCATAGTCACTTTTTCAAAACTCTTCACACAGTGAGCACAACAGAAATCTAGGGCATCAAAGGAACCATAACTGATTTAATGAGCCATTCGCAGTTTCACTGTACCGACCGTGTGCACATTCAGACCTGCATGCTTAATCTTTGAGACAAGCATATGCTACTGGCAGGATCAACCTTAGGGGTTAAACCAATAATCGAACGTGGGTTGCCTTGTGCACAGCTATGGCGTATGACACAGCACTGGCTGCCCACAAGGCAGGCTCTATGCACGGCGGTGCATGACGGTGAAATCTAAGGATGCTAGATTACATCCGCAGATTGTAGAGTGCTGCTATACTACATCAGGAAAGCTATTAGATCACAAAAACAGCCACAGCTCATTTTGTTGATGCTTATTTTCATATATATATATATGCAAATGAGCATCAACAAAATGCAAAATAAGCATCAACAAAATATATATATATATGTTTACTTATACCTATATAATATATGTATATCAATATCATAATGACATCTAAACCAATGCAAAGTATCATTTCAAAGATGGGAGAACAGCACCTCTAGCCACCACTGCTGTGTGCCGCAGTGCAGCATCTGCTAAATTTAACACTTTTCTCAGTTTCCACATGTTTTCCAAAGACAAGGAAATACAAAAGAGGTGGGTAGTTAATATACGACAAGACAATTTTACAGTTACAAAGCAGACAAAGTGTGTAGCCGACATTTCCAAAGTACAGACCTGATTGAACCTCAAACTCCAGCCTGACGCAGACGTCTGAATAATGGAGCTGTCCCGCTGCTTTATTTTTATTTTTTATATTTATTTAATATGGACATAGCAATAACATTGGACGAACCAGATGCATTGTTTTAAAGTGTTATAGTGTGCTAATTTTTAACACCTGTCCATAGGTGGCTCAATGTTCCAATGTTTTTCATTACTGCAATTTTTTAGTATTGCATTAGTATTGCATCCTTCTCATGGGCATTTAATCATTTTAAATCTTAAATCTCTTTTAGGCTTATTTTATCTGTAAAAGAAAATGTGCCTAATAATTCTGCACACCTGAATATAAGACATTTTTAATTTCCAGCCTTCATGAACAATTATATATCATTTAAAAATGATTAAATACAAAATTAATTGTAGTTATTAAGAATAATTTGGTTTGGAATTCGTAAAATGTGCCTGAACAAAAATTATGATCAGAAAATCAACGTGCCTAATAATTCTGCACGCACTGTATGTTTTTTCATTACTGTATAATCACATGAAACCAATTACTTTGGTATTAACCTTAGAATGAGTCCCTCATATCATTCACCACTGTACATCATTTGAAATGTCATCTGATCAAAGTATTTGTTTTACAGTTCTAAATTTGTTGACAATTTCATGACAAAATTAAATTAGCCTATGTTTGTGAAATCATGCATTCAGTTCCTTCAGTTACTTGCATAGTGAGGTATTTTGGCAGATATGTAAAAAAGAAAAACAAATCACACCTCTGTTTCAGGGATTTTAACAGAGAAGTGTCTCTGCACAAACATGTCATCATGGGCACAAACAGTCACACCATTCCATACCTATGTGATAAGCAATTGCCCCTGCACTTACCAATAATAAGGATGGCTTTCCTTTAATTTATATATGCCATGGTCAATTCTGAGGTGCCCGCAGTCAATGTAGCTTAGTCCATTTTCATCTCAGCCAAGCCAAATGATGGTCTCTCAAGCGGGTCATATACCAGCCCATCAGGTGACGCACGCATCTGGCTGAATCACCAGTCCACAATTTACACAACTCCAGCAATAATCCCATTTTCCTCCGCTTTAAATCCCCCCCAACCGGAAACTGAAAAGCAGCCTATAGCGTCAAGGAGAAAAGTACGTGTGCATTGAGCCCATTGCTCATACATAACTTATTTTATCAGTTCTTTTGTCTTTGGGTCGTTATATTTCTCACAGATTTCTGCTCGTTCTAAATCCAATTCAGAAAAAGCAGCACAGTAAAGATCATTTATATGAATGCATTAGTGTGAGAGAGACCGATTGCACCTGGCAGCATCTCTCTAATAGTGAAGCTGGGTTTTACTGAGATATTGCTAGAACTTTTCAGTTTCTAAGCTATTTTATTGATAAAACACAGAACAGAGTTCACAATACTTTTCTGCGCTACTGAATGATTCTGTCGGCGCACGATCTTCACTGGTGCGAGCGTCTGTGTGTGTGTAGTTACAATGCAGCATGCACTAGTTTAGAACAGCGATTAACTTACGCGTATAATAAGCTGTGTAAAACGTGCATTCACCTGATCAATTTTGAGCATCCAGATTGTGTAATCAAACATATATTGTGGAGCGCTATGCAATGTGTGTGTGTGTGTGTGTGTGTGTGTGTGTGTGTGTGTGTGCGTACGTGTACGTGTACGTGTGTGATCCTACTTAATATTTTGGTGACAAATTTGTACACTATACAGGGAATTGCACAATGATAACATTGTCCAATAACTGTCTGTGTTTCACAGGTTTCTCTGGTTCACACATAATAATGTTGATTCTCTGTTTTTCTGCATCTGGATCTGCACTTCTGCTCTGCTGTCTGATCTACTGCAGATCACCAATTAAAGGTATGAATATAACAGGAACATATTTTTAATTGCTGTGATTCAGTGGAAGACACATTTAAACCTTATAATAATAATAACTATTATTATTATTAGTGTTTATTGAGTGTGTAAAGCTGGTAATTGTTAGATGACTCAATTATTTTCTTTGTTTTAATATTTTTGTGATGTGTCTGTGTGTTCTTGTGGTTCTGATAACATCAATCGGCATAATTTCCCTGTGACTCTAAATTCATTAGTTACATGATATTTGCAGCATAAATGAGCTCCTATGAGCAAAGAGAGCTAATTTCTAATCATGATATTTGTGCTGTCGAGGGACTGAAATTGATATGAATAGGAATGCTAACAGATAGCTCTCTCCAGGTACAGATAGATCAGTTATCGATGTCCTTGAATCAGACACAGTCATTCAAACTCCTGTGTCCGAGAACTGCATAGAAACAGCTCAGGTCACCATTACTATAGTGTCTTCTGAATGAGTAATGGAAGCTTGAGTGGCTCTTTTAACTAGTGATATATTTTTATGTCTGGTTATGCTTAATTTCTTGAAGCTCAAATGTATGCAAATTAATAGAGACAAAATGTGTTGACTACCAATGAGAGTGCAGATAGTGATCTGACTTGTGATGCAATTCTAAACCACAGCAGAGTAAGATACACTACCAACAACCAAAACCACAGAGACTCAGGGACCTCCAGAGATTTAATCACTGTCAGTGTAGATCATGTAGTGTTTATGATCATGTGTTTGACAATGTTCCAATAATCTGACCATAAACAACAACCGAACACATGTGATTGAATCAGCTAAAACAGAGGATGATAGTGGGGTTATTTTGCCTTAACATTTATTTCACATTAGAAATTAAATGTCTTTTTCTTTTCAGGTTTGATTGTGCAAAATACTTATAAGCGTCAAGTCCATTTAGGATCTTCAGTGGTTTTGCCCTGTCATGTTTCTCCAAACTTACTAACTGAAGATCTGAAGGTGGAATGGAGTAGAACAAGAAGAATCTCAAAGACTCTGGTTCATCTGTATGAAGATGGTGAGAGTCGAGCAGAGAAACAGCACAAGGATTATCAGGATAGAGCTCATTTCTTTACTGATCACATTAAACATGGAAACTTCTCCCTCCGTCTGGACAATCTGAGAGCAGAAGATGAGGGACGTTACACATGTAAAGTGTACAGCAAGAGGAATTGCATGTTTTCAGCCAAGACTAATTTAGTTCTGAGTAAGTAAACAGAAAAAAACAAAAACAAATTTAGTCACATTTTTTATACATTTAACTATAATTTCATCCAACCAATGTTCCTACAGCAGGTTTTTAGATGGTTAGATTTGAGTGTTTTAGCCACCATCAGTATTAGATGTTTGAGGGAAAACTCAAGATAATGATTATGTGCAGTGTTGTCAGTTTGTCACATGTTATTCACATCCGAGTACGATACATATTCAAAGTGTGTGTGTGAACATTTGCAATTATTTCTAAAACAGGAAATAATTATGCAATCTGAATATGTAATCCTGAATATGTAATTATAAATGTATTTCGATTTATAACTAAATATTCAGGATTCACATTTATATATTCAGAATTATATAATTCTGAATATATAAATGTGAATCCTGAATATTTAGTTATAAATCGGAATACATTTATAACTATATATTCAGGATTTATATTTATTTAATAAAAGCTATATCTATATTCTTGATAACAAACATATATTCAGATTTCATATATTATCAAGAGGTGCCATACATAGTGTCATACACTTACTCTGTCAAACATGATAGTTGCATTACTAGAGGCTCATCAGAGTGAAAATGACAAAAGGTCATCTGTTCAGTTACTGTACAAGAGCAGTAGCGTACAGTAAATGGGATTATTATTGTATTAGTGCAACTACTTTTTGATAATTCTTACAGTATGATTTACAATATTGACAGTATCAACTCTATTGTCAGAACAACTGGAGCACATATTGAGCACATATTTTGATAAAATACACTTTATACACTGTTCAAATGTTTTGTCAGGTGATCTAAAATATAAATTAAATTAAATATAAACTAATTTTATTAAATCAAATATATCATTTCATATGACTATTTAATGCCTGACCACCACCTACATTCAGTTACAACAAAAGATTTAAATCAAGTAGAAATAGATCCTTAAGGTATCAATTGCACATTGTCACTTTTTGCACTATTATGGTAATTTAAGTATTCTTTTCTAATGTGAAGACTGTATATTACTAATACTGTAAGTATGCTTTTATAATGTGAAGACTGTATATTACCAATACAGTAAATGTATCCATTCAGCACCTCTCAGAGCAGATTGAAGCTATTAATCAATTAATTGATTTGGTTTAATATCCAAAATAAAACAAAAGTTTTGTAATTGTAAGCATGAGTTCAATAGCAAACTTTTAAATGATCAACTAGCTGTTATGCAATTGTGATGTGTTTTGAGTTTTGTACTAATGTTTTTTTTTTTTTTTTGTATTAGTTCTTCGACATTAAAAACATGTTCCTATTCCTTTATAGAGTTCTTTATGGCTGGTGAGGTCGTTCCTGTGGGAGGTTCAGTGGTTTTTCCCTGTCAGGTTAACAAAGGCTTGTTACAGAAAAGTCTGAAGGTGGAATGGAAAAAAATAACCGGAGACTCAGAGACTCTGGTTCATCTGTATGAAGATGGTGAGAGTCGACAGCAGCAGGAATACCGTGATAGAGCTCATTTCTTTACTAAGAAGATTAAAGATGGAAACTTCTCCCTCCATTTGAAAAAAGTGAGAGCTGAAGATGAGGGAAAATACACATGTACAGTTTACAGGGAACAGGATTGTGTGCATTCAACTACTAGTAAAGAGTTGAAACTGGGTAAGTAAACACTGCTGCTGTTCAATATGATTTTAATTAATCAGTTATATAAAAATAGCATTTCCATATTTGTAATAACATTTGTCTGACACATTTAGGTGATCATTAAAATATAGTGATAAATAAAAATATAATTATCTGCGATGGTCATATATTAATTATATACATATTCATTTTGAAACTATCAAGTCTGATCATGTATTTATATGCTTTATCAGCTGGGTTTGGGTTTGTAGACGTGAGTGTCTATGCAAAGAAATTGCAAAGTCAATAATAAAAATACTTTTTTTTTTAATGTATTATATATATATATATATATATATATATATATATATATATATATATATATATATATATATATATATATATATATATATATATAAGCTATTAGCAGATAATGTAAAAAGAATCCAAAATTGTGCTCTTGACATCTGAGAACAAAGTCTAAATTCAGTCTGTTCATTTGTAGTTTGTGGATTTAAATAAGATTCTTCTAAAAGATGTCTCTGACAATTATAGTTAAAGGATTAGTTCACGTAAAAAAAAAAATCCTGATAATTTACTGACCCCGATGTCATCCAGATGTCCATGTCTTTCTTTCTTCAGTCAAAAAGAAATTAAGGTTTTTGAGGAAAACATTCCAGGATTTTTCTCCATTTAATGGACTTCAATTGCAACCATCTATCCCAATGTTCAAAAAAGGTTAAAATTTTCAAAGAAGGTTCAAATGTCCGTCTCAATGCAGCTTCAAAGTCTCGACATGATCCCATTTGAGAAATAAGGGTCTTATCCAGTGAAATGATCGGTTATTTTCATACACACAAAAAAATGTATATACTTGTTAACCACAAATGCCCATCGTGTACCATCTCTGAGATGCGCCACGCATTACGTCATCACGTTGGAAAGGTCACGCGTCACGTCATCTGTCTAAGTTATTTGTCTGTGTACTCCGGTTCAAAAAGGAAGGCCGAAAAACTCCATCTCATTTTCTCCTCCAACTTCAAAATCGTTCGACATCTTTGTTTTCATTTATTATTATTTATTTTATTTTTATTTTCATGACCTTTCCAACGTGATGACGTAATACATTTGTGGTTAAAAAGTATATACTGTGTATATATATTTTTTAAATTAGAAAATTACCGATTGGTTCGCTGGATAAGACCCTTATTTCTTGACTGGGATCGTGTCGAGACTGTGAAGCTGCATTGAGACGGACATTTGAACCCTCTTTGAACATTTGAAAAGTTGGTTGCCATTTAAGTCCATTAAATGGAGAAAAATTCTGGAATGTTTTCCTCAAAAACCTTAATTTATTTTCGACTGAAGAAAGAAAGACATGGACATCTTGGATGACATGGACGTGACTAAATTATCAGGAAATTTTTATTTGAAAGTGAACTAATTCTTTAATACTAGCCATGATGTGTGTCAGTACTGTAGAACAGTTTAATTAGTGATTAATTATACTGACATTCTTTATCATTTAACAGAGTACTTTACTATTCACCTAGCCTTGGAAAACCCAATCCACGGCGGCATCCATCTCTGTAATGTACAAAATTTGTGTCACCGTCGCTGCTCTGTCGTCATCGTGTAAAGCCCGCCCCAACGTTTCTGATTGGTGCCGCGATTTTGACGGATTGGAAATGGGTTTCAATGGGCTCTTTGCCAGACCCACTTGCAGAGCAAATCTAAATTTGCCGGAAGTGGTCTGGGTTTTCCCAGGCTACTATTCACCACCTGCACAGCAAAATGCAAGACAGAAATGCTCTTTCACTTTACTTGGACTATTTTGCCAGCTCATTCATGCCTATATAATAGTCAGCCCGATCTCATCCCAAGGCGTCATATACTGACGCTTTTGACAAATCGTCTAAATCCAACGCACATGGCACCCTTTAGCGTCAATATGAGACGCAGATAGATATGGGCCAGAAGGCGCCTCCTAGCGGTCTAACCCTAACCCTACCCCGGGCCAGACCTAAACCCAACTATAACCGAACAAAGCTCTGTGCGTGTCATATTGACTCTAAAGGGTGCCATGTGCGTTGGATTTAGACAATTTGTCAAAAGCGTCAGTATATGACGCCCAAGGATGAGAATGCGTTGTAATAGTACATGCTTGCACAAAGATTCTAGACATCCTTCACCCTTTCCACTGACTTTGTGCTTGTGGTGTATAACATAACACTGTGCTGAAGATGTACCACTCGTGAAATCTGTCCACTATTAGTCTCACATAACTACAACTTTGACTAAACCATAAAGGCCTGGTCTATATGTAAGGGTTAATGCCCGACGAGGTGTCCATTGTCAGGTTTTAATGGACGACGGCGAGGTGTGAACCGGCCGACACGCAGCGGAGTCCATTAAAACCTGACAATGGACACCTCGAAGGGCATTAACCCGCTTATACCATGGTCACTTGCCAAATAACACATTTTTAAAACATTCGTTTATATTTTAATTAGTTTTACAATCGAAATCTAAAGTTACAAGTTACAAACAATAACTTGGTTTCCTTGGTTACGCCTGACAGTTTATTTAGGTGTCCTCTCACTTTTTAACGGACACCCTGCAGCCAATCAGAATCGAGTATTCACCCAGACCATGGTATAATGTAGCTTATTCAGACTAACAACGGCCCTTTGAAACATGAAGAGCCATCTGATTAACATGTAAAGTGACCAATCACAGTTCACTTTATTCATACATGCCATTCAAAGATTAATTATAAACACACAACTAGCATGGAAAATAGTACAGAACAGAAAATAAGTACAGACTATTTTGCATATATAATTCAGAAAATTGAGCAATTAAAAGAGTTCTGGTTGTGGATGTCTAGATTAGCTGCTATTAAAGGGATACTCTACCGTATTAAAATACCTCTCCATATTAAACTGTGTTATTCCCTTAACTAAGACGAGTTGATACATACATCTCTCGTCTCAGTGCGTGCACTTAATCGCTCTGGTGCGCCGCGACACTTTGATAGCACAGTTCATTCAATATGGGCCAAGCAGAGAAGCTACCCAAACACCTCCACGTTTACCCTATTTAAATATAGTTACTCGAGTAGTGTAACTCGACCTAGGACGGTGACACAAAACAAAACGTTGCGCTTTTCTAAGCGTGTAAAATGGATAACTATATTGTATGGCGGAATACCATAGCAAGTGCTTGGGAGCACTTCGACTTGGCGCAGTAATATCTTCACTCGTGAAAAATCCTCTCACCGGCCTCCGCTCCCTCTCCCAGAAGATATTACTCCGCCAAGTCGAAGTGCTCCCAAGCACTTGCTATGGTATTCCGCCATACAATATAGTTATCCATTTTACACGCTTAGAAAAGCGCAACGTTTTGTTTTGTGTCACCGTCCTAGGTCGAGTTACACTACTCGAGTAACTGTATTTAAATAGGGAAACGTGGAGGTGTTTGGTAGCTTCTCTGCTTGGCCCCTATTGAATGAACTGTGCTATCAAAGTGTCGCGGCGCGCCAGAGCGATTAAAGCCTTGTTTATACTCGACGCGTCCGCACGAGCGCGAAGGTGCGCGCGGCAAAAATTACGTCGTTGCGGTGTGGGCGGTCGCGCGCGTTGGGTGCGCAAATTTAAGGCCCATTTCGCGTGGCGGTGTGCACGGCAGATTTTGTAACAGCGCGCGCGGCTCCGCATCCGAAGATGAACGACTTCGAGCCGAATCTGGCCGAGCACGACCTTCTCATCACACCAGCACCCAGTTTGACCGTCTAAATTAGTTGCTTACATTTAAAAAATGAGCATACAATAGCATAAAAAGCCCTTTTAATGAACATAAAGGTCCATGGTTAATTCAAATGTACACAAAGTTAATGAAATGTTTAGAGAAATTAGAACATATTTAAGAGATCGTTAATTTATTTGTATACGTACATGTATTCCCATATAGGCTAGCCTACATATTTTGTTCTAATGTCACAAGTAATAATCTCAGGGTTTACTGGGTTTTACACGATTATTTTTGTATTGGTGGTAGTAACTAAAATAAACATTGTCACGTGTTTATATTTCTTCTTCTCGCCGATTCCTGATGGTTTGAGAGGACAATTACTCGAGTCGCCCCCTGTAGTTTCAAAGAATAGTACAACGGCGAGCGCGTCAAGTATAAACGCCTCGACCGTTTGGAGAGGTGCGCGCGCTGTCTGCGGAGACTCGCGCTCGTGCGGACGCGTCGAGTATAAACAAGGCTTAAGTTCACGCACTGAGACGAGAGATGTAGGCTATGTATCAACTCGTCTTAGTTAAGGGAATAACATAGTTTAATATGAAAAAACGGTAGAGTATCCCTTTAAGGACCTTGAACAAACTCTGATTATTTTTCAAAGATTTGTGCCTGTTTTCACAGACAAAGCTTAAGTCTAGTCCCAGACTAAAATGCTTGTTTGAGCTGTTTTAACTGAAAGCATATCTTAAAATATGAGTGCCATTGTTCCATCAAGTGCCATCAGGATGCACATATTTTTCAAATGGGGACCTCTAGAATACATTTTACATCTAAAAAATACCAGATTCAACTCGTTGGCTCCTTAGAAAAGACTTCGAGACCTGGAATAGTGGCAAGAGAGCCATACAAAAGCTGTGTCCTAATTCAGAGTCTGCATCCTTCAAAGGTCATGAAGGTCGGACTGAGCGTTGTTACAGTTTTTTTATTCGCTTTGGTACTATTTTCACAAGTAAGGTGTACATTTTCAAAACTCTTTGCACAAATATCCAAACTGTAACAGATATAGTCATTCTATCAAAACCTGATCCCATGCTTTCATTACAGAGTAATGAGAACATTTGGTTTAATCACTGAAACACAACAGTATGATCTCCTTTTAATTTACTTTTAACAATCAATTAATTCAACAGAAAACAATCCAACACGGGCTTGCCACATCTGAAAATAGACTTACATTACATAACTTGTGATATTAAATGTTTGTAATAGTATCTATCTAGTGTGTTATCAAAAGGTTGAAGTTATGAAACTGTCATGAGGTTTTGTGCTAGAACAGAGTTTGCTGGCAATACAGTAAATGTTTTCACTGTATACTGTAGTTGAACTTTACAGATGAAGGGTGAGTTACAGTAATGTGGCAGTCTCTGGTAATGAGTTTACAGTATCACATGGCATATTGTAATTTACTATATTTTATGCCATCTGTCTATGTTCTTTTGATGCATCTCTGATCAATCTGATGTTATACAGTCATTGCCTGTTTTCTCTCCTCTGTACTCTATCCTGCTTCATGTTCACAAATTGCAAATCTCTCTGCCAAGTGTGATATAGAAATCTATAGATGTACCAAATTATTCATTGATTAACCATTAAGATCAGTTGGATTAAATAATAGACAAATGTATTAAACTGAACAAGAAGAGATGCAAATCAAAAGTTTGATAGTAATGGCATTATAAAAAGCAGCTATACTGTGAATGAAACCTTTATATAGATGAAACAGTTAATATTTTGTGTAGTGAAAAGGATACTGTAGCAAGGTTAGATGTTATGGGAAGGAGACGGGAACCGGCGAACATTCAAAGACTTTAATAAACGTAAAATAAACAAATACAAAGCGAAAGTAAATGCAGCAGCCCCTCACGGACGACACATCAAGCCACATCAAACGGAAACAAAACATCAAATAAAATCCAGGCCTGGCCTCTCTCGTCCTTCACCATTGCCGCTCCTCCGTGAGAGTTACGAGACCGGTGTGTCGCGCAGGTGTCACTCATTATCAATCACGCCACTCGTCCTGCTCGCCACAGATACTTTGTGATTTTGAGTATTGTACTAACACAATTGAAAACATGATGAAATGCTTGAAAAAGTCTACTTTTGATGATCAGTTGTGAGTTTTGAAAATGTACACCTTACTTGTGAAAATACTGTAGTACCAAAGAGAATAAAAAAAACTGTACGTGGGACGGTCTAGCCAACAGAGGATTGTTCTTGTCGCCTAGCAACTGTGACAGCTGCCGTTGACGAGCGGCAGTAACGTTTGTACGGGACTTTTTGGAAAATTATATTAAACTGTCTGAAAACAAAACAGGGTTTACAACATGTGTCTAAATATGTTCACCATGGTCCATTTCTGTATAAAGAGTATATTATATATAATCAGATCTTAGTAAGATCAAGTTATATCTTCCCAGGTGAAAAGGAAATATATTTAAAGTGTGCTTATTTTGACATACTTAATGTATTTTAAGTGTATTGTATTAATTATGTATTAAATGTGTTATTTTGGAACAACTTCAAGTATACTAAATGTACTTTTATATGTATTTAAGTTCAATTTTAATGTAATAGTAATATATTTTAATATACTTAATTGTGTTAAAATGGAACTATTTTAAGTACATTTAGTGTAATTTAATAGCACTTCTTTAAATTGTATTTTTAATACATTTTAAATGTACTTTCGAAATACAACTTAAATATATTTTTAACATCATATTAATGTGTTCCCAGTATATTTTAAATATAATATCAGGTTTTTAATAATGTATTAGTAGAACACTATAAGACCCACTATTAGTATATTAAATATATATTTTTGAACAAAACCATTCAGTATGAAAAAAATATATTTTAATGTATTAAAAATACAGTTAAAAATTATAATTCAGTTAAACACAGTAAAAACAATATTTGTATAAAACACACACAAACACTCTTTGAAAGATAGTAAACTTTAATGCACTACATTAGTACAGCAACATATGAAAATTAAACAAAATACATTAACATAAAATGCATTGATCTGCAGAAGTATTAAACAGAACAAAAAAAAAAAGAACTTAAAGGAATAAGTTCAACAAAGTGAAATACAATAGCTGGAAACAGTCCTTCATCCTTCAAGCGAATTGAATTGATTGGTCTTGGAGTTTGCCTCATTGTTGCATTTTCTTCTGATCAGTGCTCGCACCTCAGACACTGTCGTGGTCGGAAACGGTTTGATCACAGTATCTATGAAAAGGGAAAAATATTATTATAATTTTTTTAAATATTAATGCAAAATTAACATCTGTTAAAAAAAGTCACTGTTTCCTTTCGAAAGGGAACTTGCACTGCGTATCTAGGCGCCCCTTTTATACTTTTGGGTCGCACTCAGAGTGTCATAGGTTGTCGCCAAATTCGTTTGCTGTGATTTTATAGCTTTTTAGACACCGGTTCACATGGAGGGCATTCCCCAAAGCGTCATCGATGCACTGTCTCATTCCCTGCTCTCAGGGAACAGTCGTAACCACAATTTTTTAATATGGCATGTAATGCTTAGTTCATATTTTAACAGAAGACATTCAATATAAAATGTTAATATAATGCAAAAAAAGGAGTTAATAAAATATCTACATCAAATAGAACAAACATTAAGTCTTGCTGAACAACAGTGAGGTCTACATGTTATGACACTGTATCACAGCAAAAAAAAAAACAGACAAGTATAATAATTATAATGTATAACAAATGCTAATCTTTATTTTTAGCATTATTATTTGTTTTTAGTCAGCCCCCTTTGACTTCGAGAGCAAAACAAAGTGATGTACAGAAACACATACGTCATGACCGAATCACCATTCAATAGTCCGGATTCAAAAATCTCTATAACAGAGGTGATATGAGATTAAACCATACTTACTACTAGAGATGCACCGATTACAATTTTATAGGCCGATTCCGATTTTTCACAGAGTTTGACCTGCCGATACCGATTTTAGCCGATTCCGATTAAATTTTCTTCTAAAATGATCATTTTTATCAAGCTCATATAGGGCTGGGCGATATGGCCTAAAAAAAAAATCCCAGATTTTTTCATAAAAAATCCGATTTACGATTTAAATCGATTTTTTTTTCCCCCCCCTATTTAAAATCAATCTGCAGATGACAAATAAATAGTTTAAAACAAGTTTTAGCTAGCCAAGATGGCAGGCCCTGCCTTTGTAAACAGTGAAAATGTAACATAACATAACATGGGTGTAAATGTAAAAAAAAAAAAAAAAAAAAAAAACTTGCATCAGTTGGTGACTAAACAGAATTTTATTAAGTATAGTGACAACACAATGTTTACATGGTACACTGACTGTATGCTACTGTTTTTTTATTAATGCTCACAATTTCAATTCTTGTGATTTGATTCTGATCTTGATTCAATATCGATTCCTTCAGATAAATATTAGGTACAGTAGATGTGTTAATGTGGTGTTAATTGTTCTCTCCCAAAAAAAAAAGTCACCTACTGTAAACATACAGAGCCCTGTCAGCTGGTATTATTATTAAAGGTTAAAAATAACATCTCAATTTTATTTTAATGCGTTTTTTACAATGGCAACGTTATAATAATTTAATGATATAGGTAAAAATATAATAAAAATGTAATATAGTTATCATATTTAACAAAATACTCCTCTCTACAGACAATTGGATTATAGAGACAATCTCAGTGATCAGAGAAGAGCTCATTCAGCCCATCAGGCAATTGTTTAAGCATGTATGGGTTAGAAAAACGGGTATTTTTAACATGAAAAGTTGCTTAATGCACCTTTAAGTCCAACTAACGTGTTATGGTTATTAAACGGCTTTCCTGAGGTAAACGTTACCCGACTGTTCTCCAGCTGTTTATGGACCTCTGTCCGCGGTTGAAAAACACTTGATCTATCGATTTTATTACATTACATACTGTATCTTTCAAATTACCTATTGATCATTCGTGTTTATTTATATTAACTAAGTTAGTAGCAACAGATGACCGGTTCACGTGCCGTTTGAACTGAGATCTCTCTGCGATCTGTCACGTCACATTTACTAGCACCAAAACGGTGTTTATTGTTTGAATTTTGTAATTAAATTGACAGAATCTGAGAGCTGAGAATTTGTTTTATATCAATAGTACCGTAAACCTTCTCTGTCGGTGTCACCGTCCTCTTTGCTTCGCGATTTTCTCTGCGTGAGAAATGGATGTGTGGCGTGAGAGCGTGTGGAAAGTGACAACTGCGTGCGTCTCACTGTGAATGCGTGAGACAGTTAGTAAATGTTTTTGGCGGGTGTGCTTGTGGAGCCGCGGTCTTGTTCATTTGCCATGTTGTTTGTGTAGCTCTATGGCAAACGCGCTGAGCTCGTTCGGAACTACGGAAGCCCAGAGGGGAGCGTCGGCGGATATTATAGAGAAAACCGATTTTCATTCAAACACATCGATGTACACTACACACTCGAGTTAATCGATAAAATCGATTTATCGCCCAGCCCCTAAGCTCATATATTTAAGTTCAGTAATTTCACTTAAATGACAAATAGGTAATTTTCATTGCCATTTAAGGGGATAAATGACTGAACTTAAATATTCAAGCTTGATAAAAATTATCATTCTAGAAGAAAATTTCAGATGGCACTTAGAGGCTTAAATTGCATCTGAACTCTTCATTTATTATTATTATTTTTTTTTATTAAATAAAACACCATATACTTTTACCCCAAACTGAATAATTAAAACAAGTTTAAATGGGTACATTTTCTACAAATATTTTTGTGTTCATTTTCTAGCCTACTCCAGTTCTTGTTAAACACACTAGACATGCACATTCTGTGCATTTTGGGCATTTTTTGTGTGAAATCATATTTATTTTGTCCATCAAAAGCGTGTTTTCACTTTAACGCACTCCTGCTCCGCGTATTTTTTCGGGCGTGAATGTCAATCAATGAGAGCATTCACACACAAAAAATAAAACCCGCTGCTCCCGCTTGCGGTGTGAAACGGCCGTAATTCACGAGGTTTCCTACATGTGCGGTCCGTGTGCATGTCTGATTGCTGATGTTGTGCGATGTTAATCATATGGCGCCCGAGGTCATGGCCGATCACGTGAAAATCGGCCAATTCCGGTCACCAGCCGATCAATCGGTGCATCACTACTTACTACTCTCTTCTTCGCTTGTCTCAGCACTCAGTTTTTCTTCTATAGCAGCTAGTCTGAAAAACAACAAATAAAAAAAAGAGAGATTTATAAATATATACATACAAACAAATATATAAGGCAGGCAAATTATGAAGAATGATTTGTTTTGTTTTTAAGAATGACAGTATGCTGAGTACAATGTACTTGGTGGGTAATATAATCAAAACCCTTCACAGACTCGGCAGTTTAGATACGCTCTCTTATATAAGCATCCCTTTTAACAATTTAATCTTTGTACTTATTTGTAATTAGAAATATATATTAGAAAGTAATCAAAAAGGAAATAAGGTTGTCAAGCTTGAACAAATATTAACACCAATCAACACACACTACCATAATTGGCTGGTCAGCTCAAGACAAAGGTAGCTATATTCATAACATGTTTTTTCAAACTTTTTAAAGATAATTTACATCATAACAATGAAGCCAAATTCTTCAGGAAATCAGAAATAAATACACAGCTTCAGCAAATAAAAATTATATTAATATAATGATGTACATATTATAATAACTAATTAATTTTTTTGAAGATGCATTGGACACTGTTTTATAGTTGTTTTAAGACAGATAAATGTCTCCACATAGATTTTAAACAGATTCATCAAAGACTTTAGACTTTGACAGTGCAGAAGTTGCTAGAATTCAGTGTCAGCATCATGTTAACTTACAGCGGTTAAAGTCAGTAACCCACGTGCAAGTCATATTAGCAAAAGCATAGCAGACCTTTCCACCTAGCAAAACAACTAAACAGTGAGCTATTTATTTATGCAAACAGCAACTAAAACTTACCAGTAACTTCTGAGGCAGTATCTTCATCTCTTCGAGTCTGCTTCGACTTTGACCTGAAAATCTTGGCTCTGATTGGGCAAATTGAATGTAAGTTAGCTAAACTGAAAAAGACGTGATGTTACACTTTGTGCCAAAAATACGAAATGGTGTCATGATCACTCACCCTCAAGTAGTTCCAAACCATTTAAGACTTTCGTTAATCTTCGATAGAAAAAACTGTCATGATTCATATCCCTCCGATGAATGATTCACCAGATCTGTTCACGTTTCAAAAAGTGAATCGCAAAAAACATCACCCAATCCATATTAATCGCGTGGTTTCCTCCAAGTCCTCTAAAGAAACACGATCGCTATAAATATTTTAACAGTTTAACTTTAAACCCACATTCAAGGACCGCATGCACAGCAACTGAAGCTCCGAGTGAGATGAGCGCATTATCATAAGAACCAATCACAGCCGTTCAACGCCTCTGGAACCAATCAGGACTAGTCACGTGTGTTATGCGCATTGTTCAAATTTAAACAAGAACAACACTTTTTTGGAAATTAACATTTCTTTGGAAAATGTATCTATGATGCATTTAAAAAAATATGATGCTGAAATTATTGTGGGAATTTCAGTAGTACAAAATATCATGTAATAGACAACAGCCTTAAGTAGCCTTTTACAACAAACAAGTAAAAGTGAAAAAATTATAATTTTAAGCTTATTGCAATGCTAATAATAGTTGACCAAATGTTTCTAATACATTATAAGTTGGTATATTGTAAATGTATTTTTTTATATTAAAATTATAAAAACATAAATAATTAAACTATATTGCAGTAGGCCTAAGTGTTTATAAAGTACATACATTTTAAACACACTAAAAGCTTAATCATTTTGCTGTTCTTACACAAAGTACACATAAAATGTAGGCTACTTTAAGTAAGAGCAACATATGCATGTTTTCTTTAAATACACTAAAACTTCACTAAAAGTATGGTTGCATTTAGCATATTTCTTAAAAGTGTAACTAAGCATATATTTATTACCAAATACTTCTAGTACACTTTTAAAAAATATATTTAAAGTATGCTTGTAATTAGCATATTTATTAAAAGTATAATTAAATATATATTTATTACCAATGTACTACTAGTATACTGTTTATAAATATATTTAAAGTATGCTTGTAATTAGCATATTTATTAAAAGTATACTTAAATATATATTTATTACCAATGTACTACTAGTATACTGTTTATAAATATATTTAAAGTATGCTTGTAATTAGCATATTTATTAAAAGTATAATTAAATATATATTTATTACCAATGTACTACTAGTATACTGTTTAGAAATATATTTAAAGTATGTTTTTAATTAGCATATTTATTAAAAGTATACTTAAATATATATTTATTACCAATGTACTATTAGTATACTGTTTATAAATATATTTAAAGTATGCTTGTAATTAGCATATTTATTAAAAGTATACTTAAATATATATTTATTACCAATGTACTACTAGTATACTGTTTATAAATATATTTAAAGTATGCTTGTAATTAGCATATTTATTAAAAGTATAATTAAATATATATTTATTACCAATGTACTACTAGTATACTGTTTAGAAATATATTTAAAGTATGTTTTTAATTAGCATATTTATTAAAAGTATACTTAAATATATATTTATTACCAATGCACTATTAGTATACTGTTTAGAAATATATTTAAAGTATGCTTTTAATTAGTATATTTATTAAAAGTATACTTAAGTATATATTTATTACCAATGTACTATTAGTATACTGTTTAGAAATGTATTTAAAGTATGCTTTTAATTAGTATATTTATTAAAAGTATACTTAAATATATATTTATTACCAGTGTACTACTAGTATATTTTTTGTAAATATATTAAAATGCAATTCAATGTATTTTAAATGCACTTTAAATAAGCATGTTGGAAATACAAATGTATTAAAAACATACTATTTAAATTTTAAATATATTTTTAATACATTTAATACTACGTCTTTTTCACCTGGGTTTATTTTTACATTTTAAGTGTTGTCACGTCTGTCTCCGCCCCCTCCCGCCATGTCAATCACTGCGTGAAGGCGGGGTTTTTATCAACAACGGCTCTGGTCGGGGTATTACGGCGGTATAGGTCAAGAGGGTTCAAGTGAGGGAACATGGACAAATCAGTGATGATGTTTGATGTTCACATTTAAGATGTCAGCAGCCAAACGGGTGTCAGCACCTGATAAGGCAGACAATTCTCCCAGACGTTCCAACAACGTATTTGTTCTATCACCTACATACGCGTAACAATCTTCGGAAATACTACCGTTTCTCTGTTCACGCTCCACTTCATCTGCTAGTGTATTTAACGCCCGTATTATCTCTGCCGCCGCCATGTTTCCAACATCTCAAAAAGCACGTTATGTTTACCTGTTGCCGTGCCCGTGCCCCGCCTCCACGCAGTGATTGACATGGCGGGAGGGGGCGGAGACAGACGTGATCTGCTCGGAATGCATTTTCAATGTGCACATTGAATTTTGCTACATACATTGCGGGACATTGAATGAAAATGCAATCGTAAGTGTCTTGACTGTGAGTGTAAATGCAATTGAGAAAAATAACATTTGAATGATCATTTTGCAACAGTTGTTGCTTGAACATGTTACACATATCTAATCATTTCTGTAATACATTTTCATTTTCATTTTGCAACTTATAAAGCGTTAAAATATGTATTCAATTTACATATTAAACCTAGTGTATGAAATGGCAAATGTAAATTATATAATTGCATTTTCATTTTCATTTTGCACCAAACGTTGCACAAATGTATGGGAAAATGTAAATGTAATTACAGAAATGCATTGCCATTTTACATATTGAATTGTCATTTTGCATATTACATATCAAATTGAATATTGCTACTCATAAGCTTCCATAATTTCTCTCAAAAAGTCCTGTGGTCACTTGCGCGCATGAGTTCTGGGGTAGGCGAGGCCGTGAAGGATCTGTTGTATCCTTCATTTCACGGGAAACAAAGGACGCATTTGGAGGACTCAGGAGCCTTCGTCACACCGCGGTCACACAATCGACCTTCAAAGGATACATCCTCTGAAATGGGACACAGCTCAAATGTGCAGTCCTGGGGCCTCCAGGACAGGTTCGAAAACCCCTGTTCTAATGTACATTTATAAAAGCTAAACTTAAATGTCCTATAATTTAACTAAGATATACTCCTGGCTTAATCTAAGCCCCGTCTGTGAAACCAGGTCTTGTTTTCACTAACCTGACAAACTGTGGTAAATCCAGTGATTGTTTTATCTTCAAAAGCGCTCACTTTAACGTAACATGATTTTCTCAGATTAAAAAAAAAAAATCATCTCTGTGGGTGTTTTTTTTTCCCCCTTTCTTTTCTTTCTCAGGATTAATTGTGAAACGTCATCACACACCTGTTCGTCTGGGATCTTCAGCGGTTTTGCCCTGTTATACTGATAAACCTTTACCAGTGGAGGGTCTGAAGGTGGTATGGAGAAGAAAGGGCGAGGCTCTTGTTTGTATCAAGATGGTGCGAGTCGATCAGAGGTACAGCAGGAGGATTATCATGAGAGAGCTCATTTCTTTACTGATCAGATTCAACATGGAAACTTCTCCCTCCGTCTGGACAATCTGAGAGCAGAAGATGAGGGAAAATATGCATGTAAAGTTTACAGCAAGAGGAATCGCGTGGTTTCAGATGAGATAAATTTGGTGCTGAGACTACTAGGTAAGTCAACAGATGAGGAAAAGTCCTTCAATCCTTAAATATTTATAATATTACATTTGTGTTTCCAGTTAAGTTATAAATGTAATTGTCAGACAGTACAGAGATGTGCATTTAAATTAAATTACTGATAGTATAGTTTTAATAATTATGAAATATTTAATTCAAAATTCATATACCCATTTGACTCCGAGTTATTTTGTATTTTCTTTCCAGACACAGTCTTTAATCTTCAGATGTTTCTAGTATTCTTTCCAAATATTCTGTTGTGTCTTGCTTTTGTCTTCTGGGGTTTTTCTACGGGTGAGTGTCTCACTACTGATTGGGCATTATAATATCATTCAAATATTTGTTTATTCATACAGACACTATTAATATCTGTTTGTGTTTCAGGATCTGTGAATGAGACGGTCTCTTGTTCTGCTCTTTATTTTCTGAGACCTCTATTGATACTCTGGGCAGCTCCATATATTAATGAGTTCACAGGTAAAGGTTCATTTTATCAGTTTATTAGAGATCAGGAAATGAATAAATACCCAGATGTTCAGGCTTCATAATCATTGTGTGATTAACCAAATAGAAAGTTGAATAAAACGTACAATATAAAACGAATAGTTTCTGTCCTTGATTCTGTCAGGCTGAGCTGCGTTTGAAGCCGTTGTAAATATATACACATCTGTTGTATATCTATTGTAATATAAATCTGGACTCATTACATCCAGGGTTGGGCAAAGATACATCAAAATGTATTTTAAAAATAAAATACCAAATACCTCAATTTTAAAGCTGCATTCCATGACTTTTTTGGGTTAAAAGTTATCCAAAATAAATTTGACATGTTTTTACAAAGTACATAGCCAGCCAGTGTTCAAAACTAATTCAAAACGGTATTGTAATAATGTTTTTAATTCCAGTGGTGCTGGTGGATTTCCGCGGGAAATTCAAGCATGTCTTTGCGTCATATACGTCACATCTGCACACATAAAGAAGAGTCTCGGCTACTATAGGCTATATTCACAGCAAAATCCCCAGTGTTAAATTAACACTGAGAGTGTGGATTATATAAACTTTGAGCAGAGTGTTATAATTACCACTGAAGAGTGTTGAAGTTAATGAGAAAATAAAGTGATTAATTGAGTGATAAATGAGCATTATTGAAGACACCTGATGTTAGCAAGCAGAATCAGTGAAGGAGAAAACCATAATTTTATGCTTTAGTTGGGCTCTTGACCCTTAAATC
>JARPMJ010008035.1:0-37719 GCA_033366665.1 Phoxinus dragarum
CGCGCTTCCTTCGGGGAACCAACCCCCTAGGGACCCTCACCCCTCTCATGCTCCGCAGCCAGTTGAGCCGCCATCGGAACGTGCTGGACCATCCACGAGGTGTGTACCAGTCGTTTCCTTGGGGGCTCCCTGCGACGATCAGATGTCGATCGCTGCATCGGAGGGTGGGTCAGACCTCTCCGCGGACGACGACTCGGCGCCGCTGCCCCCTTCGGGTGGGGTCAGCGGTGCCCGAGACGGACCCGGAGATGATGGCCATGCTTTCCCGGGCCGCCAACAGGGTCGGGCTCGGTGTGGAACCCTCCACCGTGTCCCGAACCCTCGAGGTTGGACGATTGGTATCTCGGGGTGGCACGTGCTGGTTCTCAGCAAACCCACCCCAGTGCCTTTCTTCCCGGAGGTGCATGAGGAGCTCACAGGGACGTGGACGGCACCTTTTACTGCCAGAAACCGTTCCGGTGGCTCCTCCTCCCTCACCACCCTTGATGGCGGGGTAGCTAAGGGATACACGCGTATCCCGCCAGTGGAGCGGGCTGTTGCTATGCAACTATGCCCCAACTCCACTTGGCGTGGAGAACCGTGTCTTCCTTCCCGGGCCTGTAAGTACTCGTCGGACCTAACCGGCAAGGCTTACAAGGCCTGTGGAGAAGCTGCCTCTGCCATGCACGCTATGGCGTTGCTGCAGGTTCATCAGGCCAAGGCACTGAAGAACCTGCACGAGGGTGGTCACGACCCACTGGTTCTCCAGGAACTTCGCACCGCAACGGACCTCGCGCTTCGTGCGACGAAGGTCACTGCGCGGTCAGTGGGTCGTGCGATGTCCACTCTAGTGGTCCAGGAACGCCATCTCTGGCTGTGTCCTGGCTGACATGCGGGAGACCGACAAGCTCCGGTTCCTTAACTCCCCCGTGTCCCAGACCGGCCTCTTCGGCGACGCGGTTTGAGAACTTCGCCCAGCAGTTCTCAGCTGTACAAAAGCAGACTGAGGCCATTAGACACATCCTGCCGCGACGGTCAGCTGCTGCCTCCACCCCACCGCCCGCGGCCCCTCAGTCTGCTCGTCGCCGGGGGGCGTCCTCCTGCGTCCTGCCCCTGCTCCCGCGCCGCAGCAGCAGCCTCCACCTAAACGGCGACGTGGAGCCAGTCGCAGGCAGGCCGCCCCGCCCGTCCAGGGCCCCGCCAAGAAGACCGGCAAGTCCAAGGGAAAGCGGCCTAGGACGGCGACCCAGAGGATGGAAGGGACTGCTCTCCAGGAGACGATGATCGCATCGCTCCATCCCCCGGAAGAGGGCCGGGTGGAAAATCCTCAGTTTCGTTTTGTTTGTGTTCTGCCGCTGGGCCTCAAAACCAGCGGTACCCAAATTTTCAATAAAAGAGCAGTTTCTTACATCTCTGGGTCCGAAGAGGACCCGGAGAGCAGTGGGGGGAGAGAATCCTCACCACTCTCATCCGCCTCCTCTATCGCCAGCGGGCAGCAGTGTTGCGGTTCGAGAACGCAACCAAGCAGCCCTCCTGCACCTCCTGCCCCGTGGAACCCGGGGTAAGTGTTGCGCAGCACACTCACACTCCGCTCCGGGTCGCCTCCCAGAGAGAGCCTCCCGAACCGAGACCCTGTGTTCCACCCTCGCTGCCCCACTCCGGGTACGCCTACGGGTCCCTTTGGTCCCGCTTGTACGGTCTCTGCGAGCCTGGCTAGCGCTCCCCAGTCCGTCTCGCTGGCTCATTCGGACCATCAGGCTCGGCTATGCGATTCAGTTCGCCCGGCGTCCCCCCCAAGGTTTCGGGCCATCCACTCCACTACAGTGAGAGCAGCGATGCCCATGTCTTGCGTGCGGAGATCGCAGTCCTACTGGCGAAGGACGCGATAGAGCCGGTCCCTCCAGCCGATATGAGGTCAGACACTACAGTCCCTACTTCATTGTACCCAAGAAAGGTGGTGGGTTACGACCGATCTTGGATCTGCGAGTTTTGAATCGGAGCCTCCACAAGCTACCGTTCAAAATGCTCACGCAGAGACGCATTTTCGGATGCATCCGTCCCCAAGATTGGTTTGCAGCGATCGACCTGAAGGACGCGTACTTTCATGTCTCGATTCTTCCTCGACACAGGCCGTTTCTGCGCTTTGCGTTCGAGGGGTCGAGCATATCAGTACAAGGTCCTGCCCTTCGGGCTGTCCCTGTCTCCCCGTGTCTTCACGAAAGTCACGGAGGGGGCCCTTGTTCCCATGAGAGAACAGGGCGTTCGCCTCCTCAACTATCTCGACGACTGGCTCATACTAGCACACTCTCGAGATCAGTTATGCGAACACAGGGACCTCGTGCTCAGGCACCTCAGCCAGTTGGGCCTTCAGGTCAACTGGGAAAAGAGCAAACTCGCCCCCCGTGCAGAGGATCTCTTTTCTCGGTATGGAGTTGGATTCGGTCGCACAGACAGCGCGCCTCACAGAGCAGCGCGCCCAGTCGGTGCTGAACTGCTTGAACACGTTCAAAGGCAGGACGGCGGTCCCACTGAAACTTTTTCAGAGGCTCCTGGGGCATAATGGCAGCGGGCAGCAGCGGTAACCCCGCTCGGGCTGCTTCATATGAGACCGCTTCAGCACTGGCTTCACGGCCGAGTCCCGAGATGGGCGTGGCATCACGGCACTCACCGGGTGGCAATCACACCGGCGTGCCGCCAGACCTTCAGCCCGTGGTCAGATCCCTCGTTCCTACGGGCAGGAGTACCCTTGGAACAGGTGTCCAGGCATGCTGTGGTATTCACAGATGCCTCTGCCACCGGCTGGGGCGCCACGTACAACGGGCATGCAGTGTCAGGGGTGTGGACGGCTCCCCAACTGCATTGGCATATCAACTGCCTCGAGTTGCTAGCAGTACATCTCGCTCTGAGCCGCCTAAAGAGGCCGCTACAGGACAGAGACGTGCTGGTCCGTACGGACAACACAGCGGACCGTTTGCGTACATCAACCGACAAGGTGGTCTACGCTCCCGTCGCATGTCGCAACTCGCCCGCCATCTCCTCCTCTGGAGTCAGAAGCATCTGAGGTCGCTTCGAGCCATGTATGTCCCCGGGGTGCTCAACCGTGTGGCCGACGAGCTATCACGAGCTGTGCTCCCGGGGAGAATGGCGACTCCACCCCCAGGTGGTTCAGCTGATTTGGAGAGAGTTCGGGGGAGGCTCAGGTAGACCTGTTTGCCTCCTCAGAAACCACCCACTGCCAGCTGTTTTACTCCCTGACCGAGGGAACACTCGGCACGGACGCACTGGCACACAGCTGGCCCCGGGGCCTTCGCAAATATGCGTTCCCCCCAGTGAGCCTACTTGCACAGACCTTGTGCAAAGTCAGGGAGGACGAGGAGCAGGTCCTTCTGGTGGCTCCCTATTGGCCCAACCGGACTTGGTTCCCAGAACTCATGCTCCTCGTGACAGTCCCTCCCTGGCCCATTCCTCTGAGGAAGGATCTTCTGACTCAGAGACGGGGCACTCTGTGGCACCCGCGTCCAGACCTCTGGAAACTCCATGTCTGGTCCCTGGACGGGATGCGGAGGTTCTAGGTGACTTACCCCCAGAGGTACTTAACACCATCACTTCTGCAAGGGCGCCGTCCACGAGACGTGTGTACGCCTTGAAGTGGAACCTGTTCGTCGAGTGGTGCACTTCTCGCCGAGAAGACCCCCCGAAGATGTTCGATAGGGTCCGTGCTTTCCTTCTTGCAGCAAGGGTTGGAGCGAAGGCTGTCTCCCTCCACCCTCAAAGTACATGCTGCCGCTATTTCAGCCTATCACGACCACATAGATGGCAAAACCGTTGGAAAGCACGACCTGGTCGTCAGGTTCCTTAGGGGGGCGAGACGATTAAATCCTCCTCGACCCCCCTCCATACCTCTTGGGACCTTTCCCTGGTGCTTCGAGCACTTCAGGATGCTCCCTTTGAGCCATTGCAATCAGCGGACCTAAAGCTTCTCTCCATGAAGACTTTGCTGCTGGTTGCACTGGCCTCTGTCAAGAGGGTAGGGGACCTGCAGGCATTTTTCGGTCGACGAATCGTGCCTAGAGTTACGGGCCGGGTGACAACCATGTTGTACTGAGACCCCGGCCTGGCTATGTGCCCAAGGTTCCTACCACTCCCTTCAGGGACCAGGTAGTGAACCTGCAAGCGCTGCCCCTGGAGGAGGCAGACCCAGCCCCTGGCTTTGCTCTGTCCCGTTCGCGCTCTGCGTATGTACGTGGACAGAACTCAAAGCGTCAGGACCTCAGACCAGCTCTTTGTCTGTTACGGAGGCCAGCAGAAGGGAAAGGCTGTCTCCAAGCAGAGGATGGCCCACTGGATAGTGGATGCCATCGCCTTGGCTTACCAAGTTCAAGGCGTGCCCTGCCCGCTCGGGTTGCATGCACACTCCACGAGAGGCGTTGCATCCTCCTGGGCGCTGGCACGTGGCTCCTCGCTAACAGATATCTGTAGAGCTGCGGGCTGGGCGACACCTAACACGTTCGCTAGATACTATAGCCTACGTGTAGAGCCGGTCTCCTCCCGTGTTCTCACCCTAGACGGGTAGAAGCACTGAGAGGCCCGGCTCTGTCGGCTTGCTGCACCCTACTGTGCACCCTTATTCTCCAGTGTGAAAAACCTGTGAGTCCTCCAAACACCCCTCGGCCCGGACTTGGCGGAGCGTCTGGGGCCAGGCCTTTATCCGCTGAATCCTTGAGAACCGGATTTAGGCTGGGTCCCATATGTGTGACCCTTCGGGGTATCCCATATGTGTATATTCTCCAACGGCTGCTCCTAAACGGAAGCCCGTGTCTTTCCCTTGGGCTAAGTCACCCATTACTCTTATGCTGTACAACCCTCGGGTTAGTCCACATGTTATCTCCACTTAACTCCTTGAGAATGTGGCTTCCGCAGCGTTCCCCTCCTTCAGTTCGGGCACGCTTTCCCAGTGTTATCCAATAATCTCACTGTATGGGTTATCACAGAACAACAGTGACAGGTTCTCTCTGTGTAAGCCTCCTCCTATCGTCCTTCCAGGCAAGAAGGTGTAGAGGCTTGCACAGGGCGCTGGATGGGGTGCAGCAGCTGTGGCGCTTTGGTAGGGATTCCTATTGGTCGGTCACGACCTACGTAGTAGTGACCGACTGATAGGGAACGTCTCGGTTACGTATGTAACCCTCGTTCCCTGAAGGAGGGAACGGAGACGTAGGTCCCGTCGCCACATCTGCTGCCGCCCGCCGGGGTGGCCAGGTTATCAGGCTTGGCTCCTCAGCAAAAAACTACAGTGCAATCACCAGCTGCTCGTTATATACCCGCGCTGCGAGACTGCGCAGCTGATGCAAATGATTGCACGCCAATGTGTATTGGCTTGTTAAGTTTCACTCGAAGTAGATTTGCCTCTCTAGCGAGATTCCTATTGGTCGGTCACGACCTACGTCTCCGTTCCCTCCTTCAGGGAACGAGGGGTTACATACGTAACCGAGACGTTTTTACGTGCATATGATACACAGTTTTTTCGCGTGCATTTGATACGCACTTCATTGCAATACACACGCACCCCACACCACTAATTATACCCAAATGTATAATACACACGCACCCACACCACTACTAAACCTACCCTAACCAACCCATGCATATCCATGTAAAAACTCATTTTCGCGTATAAATTATTACTTGATAAACACACTGCGTAGAGACACATTTACATTTTGTACTATAAACCACGTGGTGGTTTGGTTTCCTATCCATGTATCAGTTCCCTCAGGATGCCTCGTTTTCTCTTTTTAATTTCCCTTTTAGCTCAGACAGCGAGACCCTGCAAGCAGGTCCATCGGGTTGAACATAAACTATGTTCAGGGCGACAATATGTCTATTTCTTGCCTAACCACATCCCACCCGCTGGAGTCTCTGACAGTGGAGCTACGCAGAAAACGACACGGATCAACACATCCTAAAGTATTCAGACAACTCTCCAGCAATAGAGCATCAGAGATGGTCTATGAGAAATGATGCTGGAAATGTTACAACTTTACCTGAAAGACATCAGGGCATCTGATGATGGCCTTTATGACTGTCAGGTCTACAACGATCGGGGCTGCCTTAATGCTACTCAATTTAACCTGAGTGTCATAAGTAAGAATGCATTTTTTTTTTCAATCAAGCTAATAATCCTCATTGGAGAGCCATACATAATATGAATGCTACTGTGTTTCTCTGGTTTCAGAGTGTAAAACGTTGGACTCTGTTCACGCAACATCAAAGATGTCAGTGTTGCTGCCATGTTCTGAACATCTACTGCAAAACAGAACTGATCAAGTAACTTGGAAAATTGTTAATGGTTACCAATCAAAAGAGATAGACAAACATCGCCCTCCACACAAGCCCTCAAACAGCACAGAGAGAGACTCGAGGCCCTCTGTATGAGAGAGTGAGAATACAAGGGAATGGATCTCTGCTTATAAGGGATGCAGAAAACACTGATGGATCATGGTATCGGGTGCAGAGTGAGTGAAAAAACCTGCTATGAGTTGAAGCTGGTAATAAAAGGTGGGTCTAAAATCCAAAATGTAATAATTTAATCGAATTAATTAATATCACGCAGGCAAGTGCTGTTGTTCCGAATATCACAGCCACGCTAACATTTATATCAATGGCACGGCCGTGATATTGCTTTTTAAAATGACAGATCAATAAACAAGTTAATTTAGATTTAAACTAACTTAAATGTTAACCACAAAAAGGTGGCACACTTAATTTTTGCACCACCAATGAAAATAGTGCCAAACAAGCTCAAAGCAGAATGAACCATTGCATCACTGACTAACAGATTCCTAATGAATCAGTTTTAAACTAATTGTTTGTGTGAATAATTCATAGAATCACTTGTTGCCACTTACTGGCATAATAATAATCTGCAGAAAGAGCCACTGAAAAATCCTCACCACTAATGCACAAACTGACAGTCTATAAGACCTCGAAATGGGTTAATAACATTTGTATTTCTGTCTAAATATCTTCTGATGTTATTAACATTAAACACATTTTTGCATGCATCATGTGCATTATTTTGAGTCTCTAAAAAGCCCACAATAATTACTATTAGGTTGCTGTGTTTATAAAAGGAATGCTAAATCTAACCCTATTTTTAGATGATTTTTTTTTAACATAAAACGTTTGAAATGTAATTATAGATTATGGGGTATCTCATTCAACAACAAAATTGGAACACTTTCCACAACTTGTCCAGGTAAGAAAACCACCTATATATTATAGTGTGTGTGTGTGTGGTGTGTGTGCGGTGTGGTGTGGTGTGTGTGTGTGTGTGTGTGTGTGTGTGTGTGTGTGTGTGTGTGTGTGTGTGTGTGTGTGTGTGTGTGTGTGTGTGTGTGTGTGTGTGTGTTTGCGTGTGCGGTGTGCGTGTGCGTGTGGCGTGTGCGTGTGCGTGTGCGTGTGCGTGTGCGTGTGCGTGCGTGCGTGCGTGCGTGCGTGCGTGCGTGCGTGCGTGCGTGCGTGTGTGTGTGTGTGTGAGAGAGAGGAGAGAGAGAGAGAGAGTCTGATCAAAATATCCTAATTAAACTGATATTTAATATGCTCTTTTTGTGTCAATGTGTCCAACTTTAGCTTTCAGTCCTGTTGTCATTGATGACATTGATGCGAGTGCAGAAGTGACAGCTAATCTGACAGCAGTAGTGATGGTCACAATAGTGTCTCTGTGTGTCCTTATAACACTGATCATCTGTGTGATTCTTTATTTAAAAAAACGACAGAGCAAGTTCAACAGGCAAAGTAAGTCCACAACTGTAGTTCTGAAAAGTTTAACACTGTGAATTTTCACTGTCATAGCAATGGCTTACTGGAAAGGAGAAAGGAAGTGATGACTGATATTGTTGTATGTTTATATACTTCCTCTTATATATGTATCCTTGACTAACTGAGCAGTTATTCAAACAGAAACCAGGATCAGCTACACTCAAACATTTGCTTGTTTTGCAGATGTTTTCCTTCAAAATAGTGATTTTAAAAAGTAGATGTCCCTTCTGCAATTGTAAGATGTGATATTAGTATTGTTACGTTAGTGTGTCAGGGAATGTTAAATTCTATAAGGATTTAGGTGATTTTAAGTCTTATGGGTGTGTTTAGATGATTGATGAGCTTGTGATGCAATGAGAAGTGAAATGCAGCCTGAATGTTAAAACAGCAAAAAAGCACTGCAAGGAGTGTAAAATCCATATCCTGATGCTCTTTGGATGTAGGGATAATTCGACTCATAAAAACGTATCAAACCAAGGCACTCGAGAGTTTAAGTAGATGTATATAAAAAGCCTTTATTTCATCATGGCTTAGGCAATTAAAAACAGTTTTAAAGTGACCGCATATCGACGCATTTCGACTGATGAGCCTTCATCAGGGTGTAGCAAACACACTCTGAGTCCTTTTAAGCAGCAATTAGTAAGAAATGTGACAATCACCTGATTAGGTAATAGTCACAAGAGAGAAGAAATTGTTACATAAATAGAGAAGACATATCTCACCAAAACATAATTAAACCCAATATAATATGTTAAAAAAAGATATATAATATAACAATGCACTAAAGTGTAACAAATCAGAATCAACAATGTATTCCAATAACATATTTTTAAAAACAAATTAAAAAATGCAGCCTGAATGTTGTCTGCATGTTGGAAAGAAAACACATTTTAAAATATTGTAACTTTTTTACTATAGAATGATGGTTGAAGTTGACCAGATGGTAAAGTACCTCTTTTTCGTCTCTTGTAGCAACATCAAATTGCCAGTTTTCTGCATATTATTCTCAAATTGCAGAAGGTAAGTGACATTTGTTGTAAAATGTTTAGAAGACAAAAAGTGTAACTGATGACAGTGGTTTTATTTATTTATTTTTGTTTCTGACAGGGTTTGATGTCCCAGAGTATTCTTTAGTGGAACGAAGCACGAGAACCATGACCACATGTAAGTTACCGCAAAGTATTATTTAAATAATTAATTGTATGTGAAAAAAGTGTCCAATGAAAATGAGTAAACCGTTTAAACAACACATTAAAAAAAATCTTAAAAAATTGCAGGTGGTCAAAATGAATTTTTGAACTTTATCTCCCAACAGTTGTAGCTGAACAAGCAGAAGCTCCAGCATGTATTGTAAACCATAACATTTATGAAATGTGAACATTGTGAAATTAATAATTGTGAAGCTTTTTAATGTTTTTTGACCGTCTTTAAGTAATTCGTAATTTTGTCAATTAGTCGCTAATTATAATAAAGGGGAAAATCTGTCATACAAACAGTTTTGGGTGACACTCACTATGATTTTATTTAATTGTTTTTTAATCATCTAATGTGAAACTGTTATGTTGTCATGAGTTTTTAAATCCCTAGTTTTTTTCAAACTCAACTTAAAGATGATCAAAACAACTATCAGCCTTTTTTTATCACTGTCTGACTGAGAATTGTTTTGTGAAGGACAGTCATACCATGATACAAACTGATGATTTGATAACTGATGCAAGAATTAGAGAATTGGAGACATGAAAGGTTCCAGTCTCATCATACCAGCTGGTTTATCAAGTTGTTGTTGTTTATATAGAGAGAGAGAGTTGAAGGTAAATTCATCAGATACATTAAACACATTTAATAATTAACAGACAGGGGTTGGGGTCAGTTCTTGTGAAAAGCTTATTGTGGTTTTCCATGTTATTAATGTCACGTTATTGTGTGTTAGTTTAATTATTTTTCTCAAGAAATCTGGACAGGTTGCACATTAAGATTTCATCATCACTTCATGTGAAACCATCTAAAACCACCTTTTGGTAGCCTATACCAGAAAAATAAAAAACATATTATAACTTGCTTTATGCACCATACAAAAGCCCTCCATTAAACGTTGAACCTTTTTGTATTTCATAAAGAGTCAAATCCACACCCTTCACACACACGCACACACACACACACCGCACACACACACACACACACACACACACACACACACACACACACACACACACACACACACACACACACACACACCATATCACTGATCCACCCCAAAATGGAAATGATTTCTTAATATCAACTGTCACACTATTGCTAATTACACATTGCTGAAATTTTTTAAAGGAAGGGTCAGGTTTGTGAGTGTAATGCCTCCGGCAAATTTCATGTCGTATTTCATTGGTATTATGTTGCATGTTATCAAACTACATTTTAATACCAGTTGTGTCTTGTCTGGACCACGATGATGCAAACTTGTTAAATATGTACTTCCAGTGTGCATCCAATAATTACAGAGTGAGAGTGACACATCAAATTATATAGGATGACTTTAAGATAGGATTGAGGTGAATGTTATATATCTATTACTCACATGAGTCTGATTACCTCACTTGAGTTTGACTCTTCCTCACCTCGCTCTATCACACATTTTAATTATTCAAAATTATTTTATTGTTTATTATATTTATTTAATTTTAAGGCTAAAAAATGTTTTTCCCTATGGAGATCTAATATGGAGACAGTAAAAAAATGTTTTCTTTAATTCTTGTTGTTGTGTTGTTGTTGTTATATCCCTCAGTGTTTATTGACAGTTTAAAAGATGAGGATCAAAGAGTAATAAGACAAAGTGTACAGTAATAATTAATGCTAAAGTAATGTGAATACTAAATTGTTTTTTTTATGGTTATGATAGAGTTTGTGCATTACTCGCCTGTATTTGTGTTATTGGTGTGTAATGTGATAATTTATTGTTATTTGTTTTTGTTATACTATGCCGTGTAAAAGTGAGTAGGCTATAGAACATGTTTATGTTTATTGTGTTATGTTTATGGATTTAAAGAAGGTAACAAGTGTCAATAATAATGTGTCCAGTGTCATGTACAGGCTATGCGTAAATGGTTGCACTCTATGGGACATTATTATTATTTCTGATAGACCTTAAGAAAACTGATGCGAGTACAGTAAAATATCGCTCAGTAGCCTACGGAAAGAGTGAGCACTGGTGTACACGCAATGGAAGGTGTTCCCAACAACATATTTGTTATTTTTTCAGAAATAAATGTGTTGCATCAAGGACGAGCACACTGCCTCATTTTTAAAAAGTGTAATATTATTATTACAGTAATTATTATTAATGAGACCAGCTTACAGGCAACCTGGTACAGGCATATAGAGACAATTTAAAATTCAACTGTAAAATGTATGTGATCTTGAGTAGTTAAGGCTATGCAGTCACTTTTCTTAACGTCCTCCCTTTTCTTTTTTCTGCTTTCAGCAGGCTTTTTCTATCGTATGGCCTTTCATACTTTTCCAGCTTCACTCTGAAGAAACCGAGTATAACTTAGATTTATGTCGAATCCTATTGCTTAATTTTCCGTAACCTCGGGACAGAGGGATGAGATCGTGTCGCTCAGATGAAACACCCCAACATGACACTGTTCCCGCAGGCTGAGGCGAAACAAACGCAGAGCGATGCCGAAGCAATGAGGTCACACGACAGTTTTCACTCTGACGCGTTAACGACCCGTGAAACCTGTGAGAAGAAGGAGTGTCTGTCAAAAGCCTTCAGCTCGCGGTTAGACTTGCACCGAGGCTATTTATTATTCAGCGTTTCGGACGAGGTCAGAACAAAACACAACACCGACGAGCTCGCGCGCAGGGGGCGATTCAACTTCTGCTGTTATTTTAATTTATTTACTGAAGCACTAGTGTCTTTTTAGTGTCGAAACATTAAGCTAGAATGAATCGAATGGGGAGTATGTGCACATTTGATGAAATCAGATGGGATGACAGAATGGTATGTCTACCAATTTATCCACTACTTAGCTATTGTTTATCTATAACATCAAATGTATTCGCTTGTTTGTGTGTTTGTTTTATTCAAATGTGTCTGCATATCTTTGCACAGGTCTGCATAAAGTTGATATAGTCTTCTTGTATGAATAATAAGCACATTAAATATATAAAATAAATAAAACTACTAAGTTTTAAGGGAAAATGATTACACATCTTGACAAAGGTTTCTGGGTCATTTTCTCAACATGGCTACTCATAAAAGAGAACTTTGATCCCCTGTGAGCCATTTCTTCCTGCTCTGTGTTCCTGGCTGTGAAACTTTCTACCACTTATTTAAATGGTTTAGTGCTTCATTCATTCATTTATATCGTGAAAATGAAGTTTGTAAACCAAAATATCTAAGTGCGACTCTTTATTGATTAACAGTATTGTGGCAAACTGCACTAAACCTCCTTTACCTCCACTTGCCCTTCTCTGTGTACTGTACACAACAGATGCTTAATCAGGTTTAATGTCACTTAGGCTACTTGATATTTGGTTTGGTTTCACTAATAACCTGTGAGAGGAATTTCTGCCAAAATGGATAGTTAAGCCAAATGCCAGCTGTATATGTGTCGGTTCAATCACCAGTAGGCCTATATAAAGTTCTGTATATAAAGAGTTATGATGAATTAGATGATTATTAACTTGATCTTTCCATCCAGGAGTGTTGCCTCTTTATGGCCTCTTTTTGTTCCACAGAATATAGGCTATATAATGGAAAGGTCTGTGCTAGATGGCATAGGAAGAGAGATAAGGCTCAAGTATTTGCTTGATTGTGGCAGGCTTCCTTCCTTTTTTTTAACACGATGGCCATTCACTCTGACTTGACTATTCAAGTCAGACTTAAAGCACCGTATTGTGTGTTTTTCAGCAGCTACAGTTTTTGCGTGTATTCCGTTTGCAAATATGAAAACAGAACATCATGCACTTCTTTCTCAACTCGTCAAGCATTACAAGGTCAAATACCATTTGAGAGGCATTCTTTAGAGAGTCACATGCTTAAGGATTCTCTTCTGAAATGACTTTTAATGATTTCATTTAGTTCTCTAGTAGATTAGATTAGGACATTTTTAAAGTTGCTTTAATTTTTCACTTTTATTCTTTATCTTAGTTTAAAATGATTTGGAAAAGATTTAGATATTTTTTCACTTTTTCATGTGGAAAAAAACAACAAAAGCTCTTTTAAGTATATTTTTTTAGTCGGATGACCTTGTTGCAAGGCAGATGACCTTGGTTATGTAACATGTTTCCCTTGTTGTTTTTAAACCTTTGTTCAACCACCTGTGTCTGTATATTTACTTTCTCTCTCCTCCATTTTGCTCATTTACAGCTCCCTCTATAAATGCCTCTTTCACATTTGGCATAGGTTTAGGAGTCAAGCAACAAATATTTCACTTCTAACCTGTATTTACTCACTCTATATATGACTTCTGTGAAAGGACAAATTATGCCTCTCATCAAGTTCGCATTAAGAAGCAGGTTGCATGATAGTCATTAGGGTGATATTCAGTAGTACAGTAGCAACAAATATGTACTTTGTACACATGTGAAATGTTGGCTTGCTGTGTTGCCTTGAGGTGACAAAGTTCCACAGAACATTATGGTTAAATTATATTGTGTTTTTTCTTGTAAACACTGGAAGGACTTGAACAATAATGAACAAGGTTTGAAGTAAACTCATTTGTTTATTACTAATGTAAACTTATTTATTGATTATCAGAGTTAGTGTGCAATGGCACTAATGGTTTGCAACTTTATGGTTGCAAAAAACAATTAAAATGATAGAAAACAAATATCTAATTTTATTGAATATTGATATTACAAAATAAAACTTAATATAACAACATAAAGAAGAGTCCAAGGGGGACTTTTGTGATATGGCAACTTGTGAAAATATTTTTGATATACCAACACATTTTGAACAACACACTTTCATTTATAACAGCCCCTTTAGCTATTTGTTCTAATTTATTCATTCAATGGCATTAGTCATTTCATAACCTTTATATTTACTTTAAGTACTTTAAATTTATTTCATAAACTTAAATATTTTATTAGAAATGTATCCCAGTTTTTCTTGTTCTAACATTGAGATTTATGATGCCATATTGCCATTATTAATGTTTCAGTTCACTCAGATTCAGTGTTTGTGTAAAGTCACCATTGTCTATGTACAGTCTCAGGTTTCAGCAGCTATTCAGATTTCTCGCGTGACCTTTACATTTTACCGAGGAAAAAACGCTTGTGTGATTAGCCAAGTCTTTTGTCTGATGTCCAGAGGCCTGTATCAAATGACACATTCCACTCACGGCTCTCTAACAATCTCTCGATTTTCCCTCTCTTCATCGCCCATCCCTTTCTCTATGTCCTGACTCCTGTGTGTCTTTCTCCCCCTTTGTACCTCACACCTGCGTTCAGGTTTCACTCTGATCTGGTTGGATTTTCAGTGAACAAACGCCATTACTCTCTCTCCATCTGTTATTAATCGTCTGTTTGCTTTCTTAATACCTAGGTGCCACCACCTCTCTGTTTTTCTCGATTTCCTTGGTACAAAAAATATGCAAATCTCACAGAGCTGTTGTGTAATCTCTGAATAATGATCATTCCTGTGTGACAGTGTTTGCTCAGCCAGAGGCTTTGTGTGTGTATTTGTGTCCATTAAAATGAGCTATGTTGTGGTATAGGAGTGTTTTTGTATGTGGCGTTATATTGTAATGAATAGCCTGTTGTTCTGATGCCTCAAGCAGAATCCTCACAAACTCCTTTACACGTAGATTTTTTAAATTGTCTCCCATTACAGGCGTGATCTTTTTGTGCCGGTTGCGTGTCATCTTGCAGGTGTGTGTGTTGAGTGTCTTTGTTGCTTTTTTGGGTTGAGGTGTGGTGTTGAACTTGGCTGCCTCGACTAAATGCTGCTTTGCCTTCTATGAAAACACCCCATTCGCACACAGTTGCGGGACGTTCCTGCGATAGTAGCCTACCTCAGGTAAATATATTAATGCATAATTCATTATTATGAGTTTGTTTACAGTCCTAAAAAAACTTTTGTGGATTATTTTGTCATTGTTTTGTCGATACTGACTATTCGGTTGCCTTCCGTCTTTCCTGTCGATCATCCTGGTTGTGTAATTGTTGTTTTGTTTTGTTTATGGGATTATGATAAATGTGTTGTTTTGGCCAGGTGGGTCGAGGTGTGGCTGTGTTTTGTCTAGTGATTTAGTAAGCATTACAATAATAATAGATCTTTTTCTTTCTTTCTTTTTTACTTGGACAGCTTGCCTTCGCAAACTTGCATCACTAGACTAATCTGAAATCGCTCTTGATGACATGTAATACAACAGTGTGTAGCTTCCAGCCTTACATGGAATGTTTTTGACCATAAGGTCCTTTGTGATCGACCAAAATTTCAACTGCTGAGTGTGTTGTTGTGGTTTGTTGAACTGCATAGCATCATGCTATTGTTAGTTTGTTGTCTGAGGACTTTTTCACATACAGTATACAGTACTCTATCATCACTGTGATAAAACATGTCGCCATATGATACATACACTAGTACTTTGTAACATCTGAACTTTGGAGGTCTGCACACTCACACACACACACACACACACACATATATACATATATATATATATATATATATATATATATATATATATATATATATATATATATATATATACGTATGTGTGTGTAGCCTCTTCCTTATTGTCAGACACTGATTTGGAAGTAAAATAACTTGGATAGATAGAGCTGTATCAGCTTGAGTCAGTCCCTGGTCAAAGTAAAAAATTAATTTTCTCATTTATAATGCACTTTGTATCTCATATTCTGTCACGTTATTGCCTATCACTATATCATGTACATTTGTACTATTATAGTGAACTCACTGCAGCTTCTCTATGACTGTAACAGTCATCTCCTATTATTATTTCTCCTATTTTCATATTCCTTGTAATTTGCACTCAACCATTCTATTGTCTTCTATATTACTTAAATAACAACTGCCCTAATGACAGTAAATATAAATCACGTCTAATCTAATAGAGTGTGTCTTATGTGAATGTGTAATGTCCTCTGTTTGGACTTTTTAGCCTCTTGATCTTCACCCCAGTAATGACCATGGGCAATTTCACAGTCAGTTCAGGCCTGTTTCACACATATTTGATAAATATGTCACAGTTTGTGCATGCTGTCTGCCACACACTCTCTTTCAGGACATCTCGTCCCACCATGACTCACTCACAGCAGACTCTTCTGTATGCATGCATGGACACACACACACACATACACACATTTATCCATCCATTTGTGGTTGGTTTAATTTTTCCACTCGTCATTGTTTTATATATTTGATCAGATTGTGTTCTGAATACCATATACAGTTATTATAACAGGCTAACTTCAATATCTCTTGATTTGGTTAAGTGAATGTTATCGTATGTTGTGTACGAGTGTTTCCTCTGATCTGTTTGTGTTGTTGCCAAAGCTTTATAGTCTCTGCTTTGCCTTTTCCTGTGTCTAACAGACATAGTTTATGTTGTCGATGGGTGTCTGGGTTGTCATGGTGATATTCCATTCTGCGCTGGAGTGCATTGTTCCGTTTAGATTTGTGGCATCCCGCCTCCATTTTTGTGACGATTTAAATTTACATTCAAATACAAAGTTTTGGCAAAGCCTGCAAGGCTCAGGAATTTTCCAGAAGCTGTGGAACAAATCAAATCAGATTTTGTATATATCCTAGAGACTGGACTGTAAATGCCTTTCGCTTTCGCTTTTTTTCTTTCACATTGAGTAACCGCAGACCCTCATGCCAAACTTTAATGGGCCATTCGCCTCCAGTCAGTCTCTCTCTCTCGGAGGGCATTACTCAGTTTCTCCTCCCCACATGTTCCCCTCATCCATACAGCTCCCACCCTTTCGCTCTCTATAACGGTCTCTTTGTTGCATCCCTCACTCACATTTGTGCTTCTCTTCATGTCATTATTCAGAACGGCACAGAAGGCTCAGACTGACTCTCCACGAGCAGAACCAGCAGCACCAGCAGCAGCAGCATCCCACCACGGAGAAGGTAAATATCTGTTTCTTTCTGTTTCACTGTAGTAAATAGATGAGCGGTAGATGATCTGGTAGTGACATTTGCAGATGTCAAATTCAAATTACATTTTTGATTTTAACATTTACGTAAGATTTTAAAATATATTTGACTGAGTGAACTGTTTCTGTTTCTGATTCTGGGAAGGTTTTATAAGAATGAATAAGTGCCTGTTCGAAACTATTTCTGCATCGAATCTCTGATATTTATGCTTTAGCTGAAGTTATACCAGAATGTATTACTTAACTTTAGTATTAGTCCAGCTAAAACTAACTTTAGCTGGACAATAACTTTATTCTAGAGCTGCTGTAAAGCCAAAACATTTCCTATTTTCACCTTAAAGCTGCTTTGAAACAATCTATATTGTTAAAAGTGCTATATACTGTAAATGAAGATGACTTGAGTTGACTATTATTGAACCTGACTTAATTTGCTGTCCAATATGTATGCTTATGTTTATACATATTTATTTAAATTTAGATTTAGATCACATCAGATACAATTAGCATGTTTTGAGGTTTTGTAGTTGTGTATTAAATGCTTATGCTTAATTATTTCTACTGTTGTTTATGGCCTGGTTATTTCTGGTTGTGCTGTGATAGTGATTCTGTGGAATCAGTTCTGATTAACTTCAGTGGAATTACACGCCCCCTACCCCGTACCCCCACCCTTCCCCCCACACACGCACATTCTCTTTGGTCCGTTTCTCTTTCACTGTCTATCTGCCTAAGCTCTATAAACATAAGGAGCATGTGGCTGTGTTCCAGGGGACGTTCTTGTAAGACCAGAGGCTCATTGTTTCAGATTCCAGAAATTGCATAACTTTCCATGTCCCTTTTCCCACATCTGCGTCCATTCTTGCTCTTTAGGGGTTTCCTGCTACCCTTTGTGTGTCAGAGTTATTTATACTTCACATTTAGAAAGCCTTGTTTTCTGCTGATACATGCAAATGTAAAGTTTTGATTCTGAAAAAGTTAGACAGTATTTACCTGAATGACTATTTCAATTTTAGACAGTTAAGACATCATTCTATTTAGTGTCGCAAGATATAAAAGAGCAGTTAGACATACTATGCATATACTATTGGCATTTAATATGTATTTTTCATGTCATTCCAGCCAATTGGCAGAGCTTTTGCCTTGGTACAACCAACCTATGAGAGGCAGCCACTGAAGACTGATCTTATCAAGCCGTCTGAGGACCAGGGTGAGGTCATCAAGGTGTGTGTGTCTTTATATTTTAATTATAGATCATGTACATTTGGAAGTTTTACCTGTAATGTAAAACTATAATTGAATTTGTAGTTCTGCCTAAACTAGATGAGGCAGAATTAGACAAAAAATTTCATTCAGGCACTTGTTGAAATCAGTGAAGTCAATGCTTATGTTTTCTAAAATCTTTGGGTTTACTTGTCAGGTATATCTGGAAGGCCGCAAAGAAGCACAAGTCAGACACCAACAGAGTCTAAAGATGCTCTCAGAGGAAGTTTCACAAATACAGGAGGTGAGAGCAAAAATCCTCAGTATGTTCCAATCCTTTTCTATGTTTGGCTGTTTTCAGAACATGTGTTTTAACAGTGTTGTACTGTGTGCAGGTGAGATATTGTCTAAAGAACCTCAGAGAGCAGATGGCAGCTAAAAGTCACAGAACAGAACACAAGGTTAGACAAGAAATCACATCAATCTGCAGATATACATGTTTTTAGAAGCTAGAATAACAATAAAATGTTATCTAACTCTCATTTTCTCATCCTCAGCTGGTGTTATCTGGTACTGGTCCCAGAAAAGTTAATGGCACTCATTCAGTACTTACACAGACCCTGAACGGCTTAGAGAGACAGGTGAGAGTTTTATGTGCCCTGTTGCTTTGCACACACACACACACACACACACGTTATTAAGTTGATATTATATTTTTAATTGTGCATGCTTATTTCCACTATTTTTATATTCAAATTATCCTTCAATCATAAAAAATAAAAAAAACTCTAAAGCAATCTTCAGCAAATATCTAAATGAATATGCAATAACATTGTTTATCTGTGCATCCCTAATTTTTTATTCCCCTAAAGCCAAACCTAACCCTCATATAAACCTGCTGACATTATTAGATTTAAAGCAAAATATGATTTATGAACCACCTCAGATGTAAATACTCTTCGTCTGTTTGTAATGATCAGCATGCTTCAGAACAGTCATGTAATATAATGTTCTGTGAGTAAAATCTGTATCCTTTGGGTAATAATAGTTTTTTTCATTTAGGTAATTGCTTATTCACACCTTCATTAACAAATCTCTGCAATCTGTTAGTTCTGTATGCTAGTAGAAAGCACATCAACAAACCTGCAGCGGTAAACACCCGTTAGTGTTTGTGTTATCCAGGAGCTAGTGAAGAATTAATCACCAAGGAAACCACTCAAAAACGCACAGCTCTGGAAACACGTTAAGCCACCTTCAATTATTATCTTTGGTTCTCCCTAATCGCTGGTATTTGTTCAACAGGTTTTAACATTTCTCACATTCTTCACATTCTTGTCTTTTGTTGCTTGATGAAACTAAATGTGGCGGATTAGCCTCCCAGTGGGATGTGTGTGTCTGGGTAGTTAGAGCAGGAATATGGGTGGAAAAGCTGAGCTATGACAGCATACGTCAGTGTTTTACTGTTAGAACACACCCTGGTGACGCACATACAGAGAAGATCCCTCCCTCTTTCTCTCAAACTTGCATTGTCCTCTCGCACTCATGCATGTATATAAATAACTGCTGGGAGAGATGTGGGTGTGTTTCAGTGGAAATATTTTTTGAGGACTTATATTTTGTTTGTGTGACTGTGTGATTTGGTTTATAATTAGGCACCATTTGCTACTATTTTTTTTATTGCGTAAACCACTATGTTGCGTAACTAATGCACACATGTAACAAGGACATGAACACACATACAAACAAACTCGACTGTCACCAAACAAATTCCAGATTGTTTTCATTAACATTGTGTCGCTATATTCTGTCTCTCCAGGATAGTGTGGATGAGCAGGAAAAAGAGAAGATGAGGGAGGCCAGTAAGCGTCTGTATGCTCAACTCCAAGACGCCGAGAAAAAACACCAGGAGGATAGAGAACAACTGCTGGTTAGTCGCTTCCACTTTTTAGCATTTGTTTCTTTCATAGTGTACAGGGATCCTAATGTTATGAATCATATAGAGCATTCAAAGGAACTTTTGTTAGACTGTCTTCAGAGAAGGTGAGAGTTCAGTTGTACTAATAGTGTGCCAGACATTCCCTCTGGTCAACTGGATCAGATCCAGGTTGGGAAAGAACAGGGTAGAGATCGCACATTCTTTCACGATGACGTTCTGTTTCGTAATCGGCTACTGCTTGCATCTTAAGGATTTCAGTGTTAAGCAAATAGCTGATGACAGAATTATACTTAAAAAAATTAAACCGATTGAAACTACATTTTCAACTTCCTGAAACTGCCTCTGTCGACAAATGCGGTTGTTTTGATAATGAATCATCTGCCAAATTAAATACATGTAAAAAATAATGTACAGTCAGCCATTTATTATTGCAAAAATATACCGGTACCCTGAGAGAATGATCAGGACCCTGACACAAAGCATCATCCTCAATGAGCTGGGAATGGGAATTTTACTTTTTCTTTTCAATAATCTTATTAATGATGACTGCTTACTTATAATCCATCATTATAAATCGCTTTTATTAAAAACTTGTTGGCCTGTAAAAATATGTTTAACATGTATTAGAACATCATTATTAGTAAATATATGTAAATATACAGCATATACATGTATATTATAATAGATGTACAATTTATTGATAATATATTCTCTAGAGTTATGACTTATTGAATTGGACATTGGATAACTTTTCTGAGGTAAATGTGTTACCTGACACAATCAGGTGACAAATTGTTTACAAGTTTGTTTTAATGAAGACTTCCCATAAGAAGTATGAGATTCTCAGGGCCGACGATTAAATATACAGTTTACGGCTCATTGTACAAATAATATTTCTCCACAGAATCCTATGATTAACCAATCAGATTTGAGTATGCCAGAAAGCTGTGTACTAGTTAAACATAAATGTGTCTTTTGTGCTTTGTGATTGAACTCTTCTATTTTGTCTGTGTTCATGTTCTTGTAGGCGGAGGCGCATCAGTATAAGCAGCAGTTATCTGAGCAGAGTGAGTATCTGAAGAAGGTTCAGCACAGCAAGGAGCAGCAGGATCAGCAGATCGAAGACCTTCAACGTCTCATGGGCGGCATGGAGCAGGAGAGCTCCTCCCTCAGAGACCAGCTCATGACCAAAGAAGCGGAAGTCCTGCAGCTCCACGAACTGAGGGAGGAGGGCCATATAGGGAGGGAGAGGTGAGGGTCATGACATATCTTTCTGATTCTGTCACGTAAAGTTGTCTCTTTAACGTTAAACATCAATTGAGCTTTGCTCTAAACGGCTGCCTTATCATGTAACAGGTTAGAAGAGCTGGAAAGGGAAAATGCGATTTTGAAAGAGAAGATTCATCACTTGGATGACATGCTCAAGAGTCAACAGAGAAAACTACGGCAAATGATTGAACAGGTACATTGTACAAACACACACTCTAATACAAACATGTGTCATGTTAGGTTCACTTTCTAACGCCAGCTTTCCATCGTTGTGCCGTTTAGCTTCAGAACTCGCGCATGGTGATTCAGGAGAGAGACAGAGTGATCAGAGAGCTGGAGGAGAAGGTGTCCATGCTGGAGGCAGAGGTCAGTTTACAGGACATAAACACGCATCTAGGTGGGATTCACAATTACCAACGATTTTGGTTCTGGTTCCAGTTCCTATGACTGATTCTGGTTTCTTAAAGGGAGAGTTCACCCCAAAAATGTTGTCATCATTTACTCACCCTTGTGTTGTTCCAAAGCTGTATGCGTTGTTTTATTCGGTTGAACATGAAAGAAGATATTTTAAAGAATTCTGGTAACCAGACAGTTGACGGTGGCCATTGACTTCCATAGTATTTTTTTTCCTACTATGGAAGTCAATGGCTGCCATCAACTGCTTGATTACCAATATTCTTCAAAAATATCTTCTCTTGTGTTCAACAGAAGAAAGAAAGCCATACAAGTTTGGAACAACATGAGGGTGAATAAGTGATGACAACATTTTTGGGTGAACTATCCCTTTAATTATTCCATAAATAGTTTTTTTACTGTAGTATTTTTCTTTTTCTTTTAACAATAATAAATACATTTAAACAATTCTTTCAAAAGGTGTTATTTACATTGACTTTGTGTGACTTTTCACAGAGTCCAATCCATTAATTGGCTTTAACAACAATTTGCAATTTCACAAATAATTACAAATAAACAAAAGTAACACACTGTGATAGTATTTTCTTGTAACATGTACTTCAATAATGTATATATGTATATAAGTGGTTACATTAAATAAAAATATTAAACAAACAAAAATGTGCTAACATTTAATTTAACATAAGCATAAAATACTACTGATAAAATGCATAATGTGTCATATGAACAAGTTAGTAACTACACTGATTTAAACACTGATAAAAGTTTGTTCAGGAATTGGACTACACTGGTTATACTTATTATAAGTTTTTTATTCCCTAAAAAGAATCAATACGAGTCAATCAGTTCCGATATTTTAAAAACACAGAACTGGTTTTGAAAAAGAATCTCTTGTTTTGTTTTTTTTCAACCATAGTTATAATTTTCCTCTCCATCATCTAATCATAATTTCATGAATTACTGCTGAAAATGCACCCAAGGTTTTTTTTAATATAAATAAAGTACAATTTCTATCACAATATACAAAACGAAATCAGTTAATTCACCCTTTCATCTGTGATCTCATGAGTCTTTTCCGATGTCTGACCTTTGTGCTGTGCTCACAGAACAAACAAATGCACGATCAGATGGATTACTATCTGGGGAGTCAAAGGTCAAATTCATACCTGCCATCAGACGCCAATGCGCAGATTGTCTACAGGTAAGACATGCAAATTATCCCGATAGCTACACGCAAATGATGTTATGCAAATGGTCACATGTGCTTGATAACAGACATACAAGCACACACATTCAAAGTCAATTTATGTCTCCTCCACAGCAAGCCTCTGAGACCTTCCACCCAGACCAACAAGAGTCTGCCCTTCATCAAAGTCATTGAAATGAAATCATGAACGTTACCACAGCAACATCACAGCACTGCTGTGACAACCGCACCATCCTTCAGTATCAGTGGTGGAGAATACTAGCAACACAAATGACCACAGACCTTCACCAAAGGACACACCATTGCTTTAATGTCTAAAGGCCTTTTCTCCAAGTATACCTCTAACATTGCAGAGGTCTGTTACTGTTATTGCTACAATTATTTACTATGAATAATCAATGTAGGTTTGACACAACAGGGACTGTTAAAGTGAACATATCCATTTTTATGAAGACAAGTGAAGAAAACAAAAATGAAGAACTCATTTTAATTTTTTGAAGAAGTGTGAAGGGCTTCTAGATGGATGCTGGGGATATTTTGGTATTTATTTGAGGCTGGCCCTCTGAAGACGATGTCTTTCATGGACAGACTGGTTTTGTTGCTAAACACCCTCATTGAGCTCTCTTTATCTCTCGTAATCTCCCTCGGGATTAGCTCAGTTAAACGCTTATGGAATTAATGGGTCTTTTTCTGAGTTAGACAAATTATAGAGACGATAACAGTTTTATTTTATTTGAAGAAATATGAAGTAAAGAAGGATGAAGGATTTTTGTATCTTCATTGTATCTATTTATATCTAAATTAAGGCTGGAAAATGCGTTCTGTGGCATTGGAAAGCGATCAGGAACAGCAGTGGTCCTTGTTTATCTCGAATAACACTGATAACTGACGGTGCAGAAAGAACTGAAGGGAAGACAGGAGTTATGACATGCTTATTAAAACTGCAACAAATATTTATTCTTCATCTACACGCTTTTCTCAACCAAAGAGACACAGCAGGAAGAATCCAATGACTCGCCTTCTATGAAAAACAAAGATGCCTTGTGAGCGTTTCATAAGATTGAAAGAATGTAACACTTGTCCTTTACTGAGCCAGTTCAGGCCAGTAGAACACAGTGTGACCTCTGTTATTCAGTCGAGCCAACCGCTGCAGCTACTCAGTTAGCCATTTCCAACATTCAGTAAACTGATTTTATAGCACCTAGTTAGAAAACTGATGTGATTGGCCAGAGCACCTGCCCAACTCAAAGTCGTGCCATGTGAACAGGTAATAATATCACAACATGGATTATTTATACTTCATTAATTTAATTCTGGACAAAAGTGTGTTCAAATATGCATTCCATCACCATGTTTATCCACCTTCACATTTGTAGATAGTTTTGTATATATTTTCTCTTTGTGTGAACTTTAACCTTGATGTGAATTCCTTAGAAAGGCTTCAGATAAGCATGTAACATCTTTTATTTTTTGTAATAATAATATTTTTGTAGTAAAAAACGAGTGGTTTGTTATGCTTGAATTAATGGCATTTTGAGTATTGTATTTAAATAAACTAGTTTCATGAATGTTGTTGTCTTGCCTTTTTTTTTTCGTGTCAAAAAAGGGAATGTGGTTAATGGTTGGTTTTATGAAATCTTAAAGACAATGTAATACTATCAAAATTGTATGATATGGAGAGGTAACGTGGAATCTGACCACCGTCACAAACACTCCAGTGTGTTTGTTTCGTATGGAAATACATGCGAGTCTCACAAATAAGATAAGCATGTTAGAATGATTTCTGAAGGATCATGTGACACTGAAGACATAAGCAAACATGTTTTCTCACAGTCACACACCTAACTCGGAAACTCTTAAGAAAATCCAAAGTTACCAAAACTCACAATTACGAGTTGCGCTGATGTTCATGTGCATTTCATCTCATAAATATATTCTTTCTGACATGACTTTAAAACACTGTAACTGCCGAAGCTAAACTTTGAACACCACTGGCCTGCCCCAACGTGCTTACATTGGTTAAACCAGAAGTTGACACGTCAGACCGCAATGATTGATCTATGTTTCGAACACGCCATAAAGCCAATGACATCACACTCACCAACAATCGGTTTTGTTGTACTTTTACTAAACAACCGAACTAGCTAGAGTGCACAACTATTGGGAATCCGTGTTGCAGATTTGGCATATTTGTCAGAAGGAAACCTAGGAAGTCTAGAAACTCATTGCAGCTAAAGTCTCACCATGTGTTTTTAAATCTGAGAATGATAAAATTATTTTTAGATTATGCTATGTATTTTTTTTATGCTTTTTGTGCAAACTAAAGAAAATGTGAGGTATGAACTGAAGTAGTTTGTTTCTGTTAATTTGTTAAATATTCAAGTACTTCAGTAATTTATTTTTGTTGAATCCTGTTTACCTGTTATGATTAAATGTACAATATATGACCTGTACTTGAGTTCTACTTGTTGAATAGCCTATATAAAACTTTACAGGAAATGTGGTTTGAGTTTAAAAAACATAATCATCAAGTAAGTTTTATAAATATTATAATAGTTTTATAAATATGAATTTTCAAATTTAACCACACTTTGAACATCAGGTAGGCCTAGACTATTAATTCAAATCAAATTTATTTATATAGCACTTTTGACAATTTTGCACGGTTGCAAAGCAGCTTTACATACACAAAGAAAGTAGTCACAAAAGTAAATATATGTAATTATAACAAATAAAGAAAACAACATATAGTCAAGTTTTAAATGGTAAAAGAAATTCACGCACCTGATCAGAAGTTTTATTATTTTAGTTTATTCCTGATACCTACTGTAATACACTTTTCCCATTAATGGCCCGTTGTACTTTGAAATGTGAACTGCAGCCCTTTGGGCTGTCAAAATATCATGAATTATTAAAATGATCCTAACCAGTCCTAAAAAATGACACAAAAAGTTATAATGTCAAATAAATTCAGAAACAATAACTGCATGAAAAGTAACAACGTAAAATTTATTTAAAAAAATGTATCTCATGGGTCACATTTAAATTACATCAAATACAACTTTAGTTGAACTTCAGCACTGCTTTTGGACAACTAAAATGCATTTAGTACAAAATTAGTTGTTCCAATTTAACAGAAGTTTACAAATTTAGAGTGTGCCACAAATACATTTTAGTTATACTAAAGAACATACGAATAAATTGTGCTTAAATAATTATACTATTTTTTCACTGGGGTAACCAGTGATGTCTTGTTAGTGAAGACACCTAAAGGCACAGCAGTGCAAGTACAGAAAAAGCAGACACTATATTAGATCTGATAAGACTTTATAATACAGTGAAAGTCAACACAGACAGCCTCTTATCGCTCTTTAAGCTACGTTACCATGACAGAAAAACATCAATTCATAACTCAAAGCACTTTGTTTCTCCTTATACACACACATGTACATGAACTAATTAAAAAAATAAAATTGCACTTAAAAAATAAGGACAATAATCTGATCAGTAGCACAGAAATATTTAGAATAATAGAATATTTTTCTCACCCAGTTTCTGTTAGAATGATGTCCGGCCATCTCTTTTAGTATAAAACAGGTGTAAGAATGAATGTCCGTACAGCTGTTTTTTATCCACGTGTATGTGCCAGAACAGTTGGTCTTGTTGGTGCTCTTCATATTTAAAGGCTATTCTCACAAAGAAAAAAATGTTGAACAGTGGCTATGACTTTTAACATAAGAAAATAGTAAGAATTCTGTCAGGACAACAATTAAATTAGAAACGTAACATTCTTGGATTGCTCTTAAAGCATTCACAATGACATTTATCCCACAGATTTTGTTATATCTTAAATCATTCTCTATGTGATTTGAGGCCATTTTAGTGCAACTTGCACTGTGGTCCTTTCTACATGACGGATTTTCCAGTGGAGGTTTTCCAGTGAGCGACACTTCCGTTTCACAGTTTCAGAGTTACATTTACACAGTTCCTCAAAAGGGTTTCATCCTCTGAGTCTAAAGTGTGCTCTCTAGAGTATTATAGTTGTCTTTAAAGTTTTTGAGCTCCAGGAAGTGTTTGGGCCTCTTGCTGCGCTGTCCGGAAGACGGCAGGTACGTGACCTGAATGGTTGAGGCAGACGAGGGGCCGGGAGAGCTGGTCAGATCTTTAGCTGCTGACTGGTGCTGCTGGTTTAGACTGGTGCTGCTGGAGTGGGTCTTGACACTGTGGGGAACAAAAAGGGAATAGAGTGAGAAAAGTGATATATATGAGCAATAAACAGCAAAGATTAGACAATAAAACTTACACATCAGCCAGTTCAGCCAGATCTTCCTTATACTTCACAAACTCTGCCTCGCCAAACATCTATGGGAAAGAGAACACAAGCCTCTTAAATATTGTCCTGCAGCGCCCCCTGCTGTAAATTACCAATTAACACACACGACACTGGGACTGACCCCTGTCCCGTGACGGGCACTGTCGTAGCCCTCGACTAAGCGATCTAGGAGCGTACTGTGACTCGACTTGAACAGAGAATGAGAGTTCCGCAGGTCCAGCAGCCATTTCCTGTAGCGGCGACCAGTCAGAGCACTGGCACTGCGACACAACTCGTGAAATGGGAGATCTAAGAATGGGACAAAACCAGATCAGATCAAACTAGACCTGCGTGCATTCAGTTTTCTATTTCACAAGCTTATCACACATTTATTTGAGAGAGTGAGAGAGTGAGTGAGTGAGTGAGTGAGTGAGTGAGTGAGTGAGTGAGTGAGTGAGTGAGTGAGTGAGTGAGAGAGTGAGTGAGTGAGTGAGTGAGTGAGTGAGTGAGTGAGTGAGTGAGTTAGTGAGTGATTGAGTGAGTGAGTGAGTGAGAGAGTGAGTGAGTGAGTGAGTGAGTGAGTGAGTGAGTGAGTGAGTGAGTGAGTGAGTGAGAGAGTGAGTGAGTGAGAGAGAGAGTGAGAGAGTGAGTGAGTGAGAGAGTGAGTGAGAGAGAGAGAGAGAGAGAGAGATAGATAATAAATGTTTCTTGAGCATCAAATCAGATTATTAGAATGATTTCTGAAGGATCATGTGACACCGCAGAATAAAGTAATGATGCTGAAAATGCAGCCTTTCCATTACAAGATTAAATTACATTTTAAAATATTCAAACTTTATAGCGGTAATTATATAAAGTGCTATAAAATTTTGGATTGGAAATTTATTTCCATTATATTATAAATGCTAACATAAAACTAAAATGAAGTTTTTTTTTTTTAAACTGAAATAAAAATAAAAAGTATGAAATAAAAAGTATAAAATATAAAAATGGCCACGAATTAATTATGCCACGTCATATTATAAATCATGAAAACCCTCACAACTGTTCTGTATTACATATGAAAATGTCTAGAAAAAACTAGACTCATTAGAAAAATTCCACCTAATAGTCCTAAAATATTCAAGCTAAAATAAAAGTAAATAAACACACTAAACCATTCTGACAAAAACTAAAACAATGACAGGGTGAAAACTAAATTAAAATAAATAAAAACATCCAAACTACCGTACTGCATTATAAGGCTGATTACTGAAATATGAGATTATTAAAACAAAATTAAACTGAACGTGGTAATTATTCATGTGAAATTGATGTGAATTCATTTAAAACATCTTTCCAGTAAGCCGTGATCTTGACCCGGCATAATCTTGGGCAGCAAACAGGCAAAAGAGGGTCTTACCAGAGTCTCTGATGGCATCTAACGCTTGCATTCTGAAGAGATAATTATAACAACCTGCACAAACATAAACACGGGCATAAGTTTTCACATCTGCAGCTGTGTTATAAAGCGAACTGCTAGGGGCTTCTTTGTTTTTCTCACAATTCTGACCTTGATGCTTCAGTCGATCGTCATCTTTAGAGAGCAGATGTGGCTCATAACGAATGTCATTCACTTTAGACAAACGGGAATCAATCTCTTCTTTTAGGTCCTGTAAAAAATGCAACTTTGCTTCAGTGCATTACAAACTAAGTTTACAACAAAAAGCATCATAGAGGGATAAAACAGAAGAACAACATCATATAAACAAAAGACAAGACTTTAAAATCAAAGTCATATAGATTTGCACAAGAGTAGTTATATTTTTAATTCAATACAAATCAGATGCATCATGATACAGTACATGGGGTCAGCCGCGACTCATCTGTATGGGCATAGGAATACAAAATATTCATCCAAACATAGACCTCTATATATACACTGAATTTATAAAAAAAATATTATACATTTGATCAGCATTCTGCAACAAATAGACTATTTTAAGCCATAAAGCGAGCAAAATATATTAAAATGTAGCGCATGGATTCGGCAGGCATTATGATACTAAGCTGGGCCCTACCTAGCTCTACAGCGCCCCGCAAATTTCCAATGTAAATCCGTGGTGAGAAATGTGTCTGCATCAGGTCAGTTAGGCTACTAGTTGGCATGTCTGTTCTTCCTATGTGGAGTAGTGTATAAAATGAATGAGAATATAAACCCCTTAGTTTAAACGTGCTCATGTGAATAGCTTTTATATACAGTAGTTCCTTCTGTTGTGTGATTTATGCTTGTTCTGTGATTTATGCTTGTTCTGAGATTAAACATGACTTTTTTCCTCACTGGAATTCCTAACTTGTAATATTCTAAACAACACTCGGACACAATAAATACTATATAAAGGAAATTCTAAGATGGCATTCAAAGTCTGTCAATCATCATTAGAGGTCATCATTACCCTCAATAACGCAAGGACATTTGAATTCTGACAAAAGTGTGTCTGATGTGTTCTGTTCAGTGATTAGGATATAAAGCTTATATATCACAACTAGCTAAGAACCATAATCTGCCCTACCTAAATGAATGGCCAAGAGGCGCTACTGCATGTAGTACAATGTAGACATTTATTTCACAAAGTTCAGTAGAAGTTCTACCTCTTGGGACCTCGGTATTTATAAAACCGTGCGTACGGCCCTGAGTAGAACATACTTTTACCATTTATTGTCCTGTTGGGGGCATTTTGTTTAAGAGCAGTGGCCAAAAATATTTAGGTGCTGATACTACAATAAATCAAATCTCCTCTACAGAGACATAATGATTTTTGAGGGTGTCAGGAGGAGCTGTTCATACCTTCGGTGCGTTATGACCCAACGGGACGTGCGGTCCTCTGCGAGACTTCATAGCGAAGCGCATAATCTGCCTTTTCACAAAGATGAACAGCAGAACAAACACCTGCAGAATTACAGAAGGGTTCAATCATACACACTTATACAATTCTGACACGGGCAATAAAGGCTCAAAAGTGAATGATATATGCAGTATTTTTAGGCATCATAGGTGCTAAATACGACGCTTTCGTTTCTTGATGGGCAACTCAATACGTTTTGAGAAACTAAGTGGAAAATTCTATTGTAATCCCCATTATAAAGTATTCACACATCTGGGCTGTCAGTGTCAATGCATATTATACGAAGAAAATACTGATATATATATTGCTCCAGTTTTACTGTTGTTGTTAAGTATTCCGTTAAACGTTACATGTTTAAAAATACAACTATTGTTATACTAATACTATGCCGTTTGGTACTTACCAGGCTTCCGTAGGCCATAACAAGCACAACATTTACACCGGAAAGAGTGTTTCCTTCTACCATTGTTAGATTTGAATTAAATGCTCATGAAAGTAAGCTATAATCAGTCGATATTGGTAGTCAGTGTTGCAAATTCAGCTCGTTATTCTTCAGGTTGACAGCAGCATATTCTTGAGAGTATTTGTTGACATCTCCTGTGCTCTCTCTCTTCGTCGCATGTTTTGTATGAGAAAACGCTTCCGTCTACTCACCTTTGACGCCACCTTGTGGTTTGGAGTGAATAACGCAACATCAGTTCAGAGTTTTTCAAATATGCCCTCAGCGATTCCCAGGTCACGATCAGGTCAGCAAAACAAATGTGTGGAAATTGTTCATAAAAATATCCTTGCATAAATTGTTGCCTGTAATTCAATATAAACGGGCAATTAAATGTTTGTGCTCCTTATCACATAAACGTGTTCCTTTTTAAAGAAAAGTTGGGGTTTCCCCCCCTTCTTTCAACCACATTACAATGCTTTTCACATTCCATCCTACTATTTTCAGAGAGTTACTCATACAGAAGTGGCATATAGGGTATATAAATTTACACCAATGCCACTGTGTCTGTCGTTGTTCCAAACCACAAGGCTTTTCCTCTCTGTGAGATTATAGCTCTCGGAGCTCACAAGTCACACACACATGTAGGCTACTGTCAATGCATCCAAACATTATGCACATGGTTTTTCAATGTTCTAGACTCGTTTCTGTGAAAATGAAGTGAGCAGTCTCAGAACATCTGAATTAGCGGACAGCTGACCTTTATCAGATCAACACACTGAACAATGGCACCAATTCTTTCAGGAGGAACAGAAGTGGGTGGCAGATGCATGAAAAGACAACAAGGGATCAAATTGTTTCCCCAGTAAGAACAGATATCGCAACAATCATGACTTTATCTCAAGCCCTGGTAAAGAAAGATGGAATAAAATCTCTGTATTGTACAGACTGTGGTAGAAAAATGAGAAGAAAAAAAAGGGTGGCAGGCAAGTGACTTACTCTGTCCTGTAAAAAAAAATAAACCACACTAGCCATATGCATTCTGCATTTGTCAGATTTGTATGAAAATCAGTGCAGATATACATATTGGTATCAGATCATGCATTAGCTTAGCCGTAGGAAGGATGCAATGCTATTCAGCAGCTAAGAAGTTAAATTCTTGTGACCAATTTCTCGACAAGAAAGAAGCTGTTTTGGCTAAACAGGACATCAGACGACAGAAGACGTTGAACATCTAATTATACTGCGTGTCCACAAGCAGCTCAACAATGTGGCTTATTTCGTTTACTTTATCATTCCATCCCGTCTGTCATGTCAGTTTGCTTGCGTTCACTTGCAATCAAAAACTGATCGGAAGAGTTGCAGTAACATTTTTGTCTCTCTGAATAAAACCACAAACTTAACCAGCTTCCTCTGCTGTTGCTGTCAACAGTGTGCATGTGTCAGTGATGCAAGACGGACCGTTGAGTGATGATGGTTTTACTGCACATGCACAACTGCTGTTAAGGTAAACCACAATCTTTTTCTTTTCTTTTTTACAAAATGCTTTGAATGCTTAGGATTTGTGCTATTTGATTTGCTTTGGATTATATGTTTGAAGAATATATTAAAAGTTCATGTTTACCAGTTATATTTTTTCTTTGATTTAGTTACTTAAATATAGCAAATTTATATCACATTTATACATGTAATCAAAAGCAAGTAATACATTGTATTTAGATGATGTACATGTACATACATCAAGATATATAGCTATATAAAATATAAAAATGTATACATATAAAACAGCACCATAAAAAAAAGTGATTTTGTCTGAGTATCTTTTCATTCACATGTTTTAGAGTATGTAAAATATCTGGCTGTTAAGTTTCACATACATTTAAAGCATAACTCCCGCCCATCTGCTCTCTCTCTCTCTTTCTCGGCCTCTGAGTACAGCTCCTTTTTCTGCAAACTTCATTTGCTCTTGCAGCTGCAGGAAGTTGAGCAACTCAGCCCACAAGTGTGCCACAGAAATACAGCCAGGTAATCAATTGTCAAAATGTTTTGTTACCTTTTTTGAATTGTACGGTTAGAATAATGTATAATTTAGTTCAGTTAATGTGGGTTGCACCTTAAATCTTTTAAGTTTGTGTGTGATCAGTTTTGTTTTATATTGTGGCCTCCATCTACAGGCCCTTGTATCTTGAATTCATGTATACATGTATACACGTATAAATGATGCTTGATGATGACTAACAGATTTAAAAAATGCTCATGTAGTAGCTGTTTGCAAAGATGTCCTTGGAATTTATGAGTAAAAATATGCAGTCAATTATCCAGCTGGTACTTCTGGTTTCAGTTGAAGCATTAGTCAATGCAACAACCAAAAAAACTTAATTTTCATTATCTTGCATTCTCTTTATACATTTTAAATTACCTCATAAAAAGACTGTCTTTGTTGTCATTCCTTGCTGTTTTAACTGATTGACAGGCTTTAGGTCATCCATGTTTGCCAACATATGGCAACCATCTCTATAAATGTTTATAATCTCTCATCACACAGTCATATGCTGCAAGTTCTTGATTTCTAATTCTCCAATGATCTGGTATTAACATAGGCCATATTCCACAACCACGTTATAACAGATCGCTCATTTAATACAGTTTTTACCATAAAGAACTGTGAGCAAGTATGTGCAGAGGAAATTAATGAACAAAGATGGAGGGTAGATGGAAGATGGAGATGATAGAATAAATGCTGCTTAGATAAACATATTGATTTTTGCATTAGCATAATGAAACCCTTGAAGGAGGTCATAGACGGAGAATTCAAATGTTCCTTGATCCTTTGACAGTTAAGAGTTCGTTATACTATAAAAAATACCCTGTAAGTTTCAAAAGTCAAAACTTTCTTGATATTCCAAAAACTGCTTTAATTGAAACCAAGGCCAGCAAATGACAGGATCTAAAAAGTGGAGACTTGTGACGTCACAGGGCAGCTATAGACCGCCTTTGCAGACATCATCGCGTCTTTGGCCCCGCCCACTGGAGCGTTAGTAAATAGTGACATGAGAACAAGAAAAGATCGACACAGGATCAATACCATTACCTTCCAAACTATCCTAATGCTAGGATAGTGTGGGTTTTTTTCCCAACAATGTGAATGTCTCAGCAGTGCATTTTTTTGTATTCGGTGTAGGCCTATTTCATTGCAGATTATTTGGTAAATTTCAAGCGCAGGCTTTGCAAACAGACTTTTGCGATATGGATCTGCCAGCAACGTGCCACAAACATGTACTGTAAGTAGGCTAGTCATGTTTATTCTAATGCCTGATCTGTGATCAGTGATTTCTGATGTAATTATTTAAATTCAGACAGATTATCTCTCAAAATCGTTTAAAACTGTTTATGCATCAGTAAATCAACTTGATTCAGTAAATGAAGCCAGTGACTAAACAATCAACTTCACATCGTTTCTTAGTATAAAATAATCTTATTTAAACTGTGATTAAATTATTTAAAGAAAGCAATCAAAGAACGCTCTTTCCAATTGCCCAAGCTGTCAATCAAACAGCGTAAGTGTATCTGGAGTTTATCTGGACACATCTGGACACTTGCCAAAACTCGTTGAAATCAATCATCATGAAATCAATGCTGTTACAACGTAAAACGAAGTTCTTATACTGTATTTACATCGTGTTTGCATTGTTATTTGGTGAAAGCATTTGTTGCGATGCGATATTTTCACACGCGATCAACAGCTCATCACTGATGACAAGATCGAAAGGCGTGTTATTTGAAGATGCATAAGTTTCAAAGTGTTAAAGGAGAACTCCGGTCAATTTTAACATTGAGCTCAATTTTTAGTAAATTTGGAGTGCTGTCAATACAGAGAACAACGACAAAAATCGGTGTTGCCTACACTGTTTTATCCTATTTTTAAAATTTGCACCCTATTGACTTGAATGGGGCAAGTTTTAAAACCTGCTTTTATCCTCTTAACATCTTTGATGTGTCATTACAAGTGCCCAGCCATGTTGAGTGATTCCTTAAGAGTGAACACGAGTGAATCTGACTGCAGTAGATGTGAAAGATATGAATAAAAATGATGTTATATCAGCCAGCGCAAATACCTGTATTTAGTTCCTGTTTTCTTTCACATCTACTGCAGTCAGATTCACTCGTGTTCACTCTTAAGGAATCACTCAACATGGCTGGGCACTTGTAATGACACATCAAATATGTTAAGAGGATAAAAGCAGGTTTAAAACTTGCCCCATTCAAGTCAATAGGGTGCAAATTTAAAAAATAGGATAAAACAGTGTAGGCAACACCGATTTTTGTCGTTGTTCTCTGTATTGACAGCACTCCAAATTTACTAAAAATTGAGCTCAATGTTAAAATTGGCCGGAGTTCTCCTTTAAGTTGTAACATCAAGTAAAGTCGTCACCTTTATTTATATAGCGCTTTTTACAATACAGATTGTTTCAAAGTAGGTTTACAGTGAGTGATAACAGGAAAATGATGCAACATAGTTTGTTTCAGCTGTACAGCAGATCTAGAAGAAAATGGTGTCATTGTCCAAGTTCAGTGTTGATCCATTTCTGTTGTAGAAAAAAGTTATTAATTCAGTTCATTTATCTATACCGCCGCACTGGAGAAAACAGTGATGTCATTGTACAGCTCAGTTCAGTTCTCATACAGGGATGTCAAAACCATCAATAATATATGCCGGATGCATCATGCTGTTAATTGTCAAACTTGGTGCAGAAACCTCATTTGAAGAATATATTAAACACAACTGGGGAGTTTATCGAGGGGTGAAGCCCTGATAATATAAAAGGAAGATGATTATTGAATTGATTTTCTATTTACTATCGTTTAAGTTTTTGTGTTCTGGGTGTTGAGTGTAGTTTTGTGGTGTTGGACTGATAATTTAGTTTTGTATTGATGGGCCTGATCATTATGGTCACTGAATCAGTATGCATGACAATGCATAATTTAATATTTGAATGATTAAATACACATTGTAGGTTACTTTTGTCTTTTGGAGCAAATACACAACAGGTCAACTGTTGTCCAATGAATGTGCATATATACGTTACAGACGAGGCTGCACTACAATCGTATTATGGGCCTGTTAGTCCAACTTCACAAAACCATACAGGTGTGGTTTTGGTTGAATTTCAGCATTTGCATTTAAAACAAAACACTTTTAGTCAGACTGAAATTTTAATCTTGTTCTCTTGTCTGTTTCCGACAAAAGTCAGTCCTTCATTCATCCAATACCTGAACATGTTCAGAATGCAATGACTCCATGACCAGATGATTGTCAAAAGCATTTACCTACACTTTAGCACTGAGTCACCAATAAACCATGAATGTTCTCATTAGACATGAAGGGTGTACATGTTGACAGGTTTGTACAGTATATGTGTACGAGAGACAAAGAAACTAAGACACAAATAGATGGAAGGAGAAAGAGAGAGAGGCAGACAGAAAGAGACGGGGGAGGAGAGAGGTAGGGAAATGAGAGAGGAAAGCACAACAATCAAAGGGGGTGGAAAAGGGTAAGCATGTCAAACCAGTCAGGCAAGTTCTTATTACAGTAGAAATGGATCATAGAAAAATGACAGACTGCAAGGAGTAAGAGAGAGCTTAAAGGCAAAGGGGAAGATGGGGAGGACCTGTTCTCTCTCAAACTTCTAAGGGACAGAAGTCCTCTAAGGTAAGTTACTTCTGTTTGAAGAGTTAAAACTCAACATGTGTGGTTAGATTACGTGACAGGTAAATTGTATGGCCATTGTTGTTCAAGTGTGTGCCACGGGAGAACAGGTGTTTCTGTAAAATGACACTGACCTGTTTTCCTTTGAAAGTCTGTAATGTTGCATTCATATCTGGTAACCTTATTTTGCATATATATCTGTAAAACACTAGTACATGGCCATTTGTAGTTATATGAGCAACTTTATAACAACCTAAGTTTACTCTGTCAATGTTTCCTTTATTTGTTTTCAATCAGTTCAGGTTTATTTTTTATCAGGTCTGTATTTGCGCTCCTGTAAGGTGTACAGTACGTCACGCTTCTTCCTCCTCCCACTCTATCTCTGCTTGCTGTTTGCTCATGTCTTTTATTTTAAACATAACTACAGCACTCTTGACCTATGTATGTTCAGTTTAAGATAACAAAGGCAATCTTTACAACAGAATAAGGTGGGGCAAACAAATCTGGAATTGAGCATTACAAAACCTTGATTTAAGTTTCAGCTGTTGATTCAGTGTTGTCTTAAACTTTGCTTAAACTGATTTGCATACACATTTCAATATCAGTGTTTGCTTGATTGCATGTGACTATTATCAGATGTTACTGAAGTGTCTGAATGAATTTCAATTTGCTACTTTGAATGAACCTGGCCGTGTGTGTAAGAGAAACAGGGTGCAGAGTTCCTGCGAGGCTAATTGACATAATTCACAGATTAGAGATACAGTCATTTTATTTTTTTAACTATATTCCATATTGTTTATTCACGGAGATTGACATGAAAAATGTATTTAAAATAAAAATACAAAATACCTTAGTTGAAATACAATTAATGAAAAACATTTAATTGGAATTTATTTAATCCAAATAGGAGGCCCTACAGTATTTTGTATTTAGAAAATTCACAAACTGCATGTGAAATTGGCCATTCAGAGATCACTGTTAGGCTGAAATCATTCTGGACCTATTCTGAAAGCAAAGAACATTTTGGTGTGTGCAACTGCTTAAACTTTTGATTTCATTTTACCTACCTCTACCATCAACTTTTCAAAAAGACTGGGTTTATATTGTCTGTGCGCCATTTCTAAATGCATTTCTGACTAGGTTACCCTGTAGCCTATTACCTGTGGTGAACACTACTAAATAAATCATGTGTAAAACTACTCTAGCAAGGAGTAGGGAAGGGTGATATGACCAAAATCGTACTTCACAATATGACTAGTTTTCACAGTAACAATTTAGATCATGATATAAATAAGGTTGTTGCAATACCAACATTTTAAACACCAGTAAAATTTCACTATTCTCAATACCATTGCAAAAACTAACAAGTAGAATTGACCATGACATCCCTACAATATCTTATTCCTTATTAATGCATAAAA